>JANTPZ010102797.1:0-15753 GCA_025593235.1 Vachellia pachyceras
TGAAAATAGATGTTATATCCCTCCAAAGACTATTGTGAGGCAGAGGATACTAGATGAAACTGAGTTTTACCTCTAGAAAGGAGATAAAGGAGACGATTAAGGAAAGAATCTTTGATAGTCCAGTAACATTCAAGGTTATTAGACATCCTAAGCTATTAGTGAGTTAGGTTATGATCTTGTGCTGGACAAAATACATGTTATCAGAGATAAAGTTATATACATTAGAATCATTCAGAAGTTCAAAGAGTTACAGAAGCAAAAAGACATGATAGGTATAGTAATGGAATCTTATCTATGCCAGAGGTAAATAGAGATATAAGGTAAGAATAGTTGAAATACAGCTATGATATGAAAGTGCTAATTTGGGCTATAATTTATGACAGTTAAGTATGAGAATGAGTTAAGCAGACGTTGAATAAGTTGTGGTCAATTTTCAAAGAAATTAGAAAGTAGATAGTACCAAAAGTACTAGAGCTGTGGAAAGACTTTATGATTATTGCGAGTAAGCCAAATAAATTGTGATAGGCACAGTAGCCATAGCAGCACAGCACTTTCAATAACCGCAATAGACTTCCCAATTTAAGGTAGCCCAAGTTCAGTAGTAATAAAGGCATAGTACTAGCAGTTGAGCTTGAGGATACTTTGTGATAAATTATCTGCTAGTATATAGGCTTAAATCCTTATAAGATAAAAGATTCCAATGAGAATAAATTGTAAAGGTGGAATTACCATGAATGAATTGGTAAAGGAATCTTAAGATTACAAAGGGAAAGTCAAGTAGCCATCATAAGGATGCAGATGATGAGAAATATATGAAGAAGTGATATGGCACACCCGAGAACAGTAATGGAAAATCATGCAGAACTTAAAGATGACTTAGGCAGTGAGACTTGAACTAGTAATATTTCACTATGTTTTTAGGCGTCGCAAAATGGTGTAATTCTCAGGCCCAGTATGTAAATGAGAAATGAAGGTCTCAACAGTAAATGCCACTGCTATAAAAGTAAGAAAGTTAAGAAACGTTCCCTGATTGGGAGAAAGCATGTTGTGTTATGATGAGGAGAGGAAGCACCCAACAAAAACCATATCAGAGGAAGCTTTAGCTAAAAAGTATCTCCTTAAAGTTTGCAATGGTGATTTTCCAATGCTATCACCGCAGTTAGGTGAGCCAATTCCTGATAGACAGGAAGAAGAGCAAATCTCTGATAAACATGGATTATATCAACAGAAGCAAGCTACTTCTTGATAGATAGGAATAAAAGCTAATCCCTGATAGACAGGGATTAAGTGGGACTGATTGCCCTAGCACAAGGCAAGCTACTTCCTGATAGACGGGGAGAAAAGCAAATTCTTGATAGACAGGAATACATAGTACTCCAATGGAAAACCATTGTGAGCTTCTTATGTTGTCCCACAAGAGAAAGAAAGCAGTAAAAGTAATGCATATGGAATAAGCTATTCCCAATACGAAAAGAGAGAAAGTAAGTTAATAGCAGTCAAGGGTAGAATTCCTTAAATAGCTGGGTACTAGATAAATCAGTAAGATGAACAGAATGCAAGTCCTCTCTCTATAACATCATGGTAATGATAAAAAGAAGAACTAAGGATTGTTGAATCCTAAGATATAGCAGGTGGGCATAGAACATACACTGAATGAATCGATATCTGAGAAATCAAGTTGTATATCAAAAGAAATAGGGCATGAGAAATATAAGCTAAGAGGCATGAAAGTAAAAGAAAATGCTTTAGTTAAGTGCAAAAAGAAAAGAGGAATTAGCAAAGCTTAAGAAGACATGTCGGCTTCTAAGATCAATCTTGGGGAATTATCAGATGAAAATGAAAAGCTTCTTATATATGAATATCTGCCAAATTCTAGCCTTGATTTCCACCTTTTTGGTAAGTTTTTATAAAATCCATCGCTGAGTATTTGGTGTTACACATGTTTCTTTATATGTCCAAAGTTAATATTGAGTTCTTCTGTTTTATTATTGTTTTTTATTGTTCTATCCATGCAAGCACTCCCCCTCACTAACTTATGATATTTTTCATGTAAAAAAAATATCTGTTGCTAGTTTTACTTTAGTATGATGTTTTGTTGGATGTAGCTATATATAGGGTAACATTACCTTTATCATATGCTTCTCCAATTTACATTTATCAATTACTATGATTTTGATTATGAGATATACATGTGCCTCCTCTCTAGTAGGAGCATAGTTGTACTTAGCAAAAAAAAAGAACAATAAATAATAGCATGTTGTAGCATGAAAGTTGAATATCATGTAGATACCTTCTAAGATTGATCTTTGGCTTCAATAGATACTTACTAATATAAGGTTTTATATAGTTCACCTACTAATCTTTATTAATGTCATTTACATTGTAGTCAATGCTAGTTTTGATGAGTACACTAAGCAATTGTTTAAATAATTTGCATCTTGTTCAGAAAATTAAATATGTAATACATTTATCAATCTTAATGAATTTTAATTGTATTGCTTGGTTTTGATAAATTAGTTATTTGTTTCTAATAGAAAAGACTAAAGGGAATACATATGCATTAACATTTATAGGGAAGTTTCTTAGAAAACAACATGCAAATCTTACTTTTCACTTTGTATGATGTAATCAATAATTTTTTTGAACATCTTTTGTTTGATAAAGAGAATAGAAAGAAACTAGATTGGGAACGAAGATTAAATATTATCAATGGGATTGTAAGAGGACTTTCATATCTTCACGAAGACTCTCGACTTAGAGTTATTCATAGAGATTTGAAAGCTAGCAATGTCCTTTTAGATCATGAGATGAATCCAAAAATATCAGACTTTGGACTAGCAAGAACTTTTGAAGGAGCAGCAAATCAAGGAATAAATACCGCTAGAGTAATGGGTACTTAGTAAGGGTTATTTACTTTTCATCTTGTTTATTCCTTTTATATTAGAATGTCAATACTTAAAAGTTTTGAAAAAATTAATTGATGAATGACAAGTTGTTAATGACTTGATTCAAAACAGTGGATATATGGCTCCAGAATATGCCATGGAAGGATTATTTTCAGTGAAATCGGATGTTTTTAGCTTTGGAGTTCTTCTACTTGAAATCATATGTGGAAAAAGGGTTAGATCTTTCCATTTCTCTGAACATCATCAAAGTCTTCTAATCTATGTAAGTCCCCCCTCCTCAATTCCATCTCGCTAATATGATCTTTTTAATAATTTTAAATTTTATGATGACAAAATTGTCAAAATTCACCAATTCAAATAGAGGGAAAAACATATAGTTCTTTGTAAAAGTTCATAAGAAATAATTCTTTATGAAATCTCTAACTTGTTATCTAACACAAGAATCTTTAGTTTCAAGAGTGTGAATAAGTTTCTACGACTTAGAAAGTTATCTTTAAACTGACAAACATATCAATGGGAATGTATATAACTCTAGTCTCAAAACAATAGAGTATACACGTTAGTCCTTACAAACAATATTTTTTAATATTATTTTTCTTGGTCTTAATAGAATTTTGTTTTAATTTGGCAGAAGAAAACTAAATTTGGAAAGAGATCGATGTTTGAGTTTTATATCAAGAACTACTTCTCCTAAGACGTATGAAACTTGATTTCAATATATAGTCTCATAATCTCAAACATTTTATTGTAATTGCTTTGCAGACATGGAATCTATGGTGTGAAGGAAAATGTTTGGAACTCATGGATCCAATGCTGAAAGATTCGTACATAGAAAGTGAGGTTTTGAAGTGCATACACATTGGTTTGCTTTGTGTCCAAGAAGATGTAAAACATCGACCAACCATGTCCACTGTTCTAGTTATGCTTGCAAGTGACACAATGACCTTTCCCAAGCCTAATCATCCTGCATTTTCAGTTGGAGGAATGGGCCTAGAAGATTCATCTACATCAAAAAATTCCAAAGATCCTTCCATTAATAAGGTTACAGTGTCTCAGATCACACCGAGGTGACAAAACCAATCTTTAGAGGACATGCAAAACTCAAGATTCTATCACATTTGATAATGCTATATATTTTCATATATTTTAGTACCCAAACTTGGCCTTTTGACACTCATATTTGGCTTAATTGGGTATAATTAGGAATATTTTGCATAAGGGTTATTTTAGAAATTTTGGAGATTTTATTAATTAGGAATCTATCATTGGAATGCTATGTGCTTGCTTTTGTATATGCAGATGAGCTTAGATGCAATATCACTGAAATAAGGAAATAGCAATCAAAGCCCAAGATTTAGAACAGTTAAGGATCTGAATTAGAGAAAAGGCAGCCAAGGAACAAATGGATAAGACTCAACATTTTGGGGGTATTGAATTAAAGAGGGGTTTCGGTTTTCTTCTGGGATTTCGATTCAATATACTCATTTGGATGTTGGACGGTGGGACACACACAAAAGGGAAAAGTCGCACACTCCCATTACTCTCTTAACCCCTCTCATCTCCGTTTCCTTCAGAGTCGACCACCGTTGCTGACTCTCATCCTCCATTTCGCACTAATTGATCCACCCCCTCTTCCATCGGACGCTATCTCCATGGCCAGATGAAGATCCAGCTGCGTTTTGGTTCGAGTTTCAATCATGAGAGGCTAAACTCACAGTCCGAGGGTGATTAAAGCAGACAAACCCGAGTCCTTAAGCTATAGGGCTGTTCTTTCACATATCAATTTCATAGCTCACTCTCTTTATATACATATTGTGATCCTAGGTTGCTAGAAGTTATGATTTGTGTGTATAGCTAAGGAATATAATCAGTTGATGTAATTGAGATAGTCAAACATGTGTCAGCTTTGTAATCTTGAAATTTGATAAGACAGATGTAATTGGTTCTGTTTTGTGCTCACCGAACCAAATGACTTTATCTTGCTAAATTTAGTGTTGAATTCAAGAAGCAAGTAAGGACAAGGGAAATAATATATAATAAGACTAAATGTAAAAAGGAACCGTATGGTTCCACTAGTAGGGACTTGGAAATATTCATAAGAGAAACATTGGATTAGTCATGACTCATGTTTTTTTTCCTCTCCCGGAAAAGACCCTTCATTTTCCTTTGAAATTAGTGGCAAAGGACAGTTAAAACTGCTAAATCATGAATAATACTAAGAACCTGAACTTGATAGTTGTAATACTTCACTTTTACCTTAATATATTCATTACAGACTATTATTGAACCTCCCAATTGCTTTTTCTCAACTTTGAAATTTAGTTACTATTCATTTAGTTAAAAATTTCAGATTTTAAGGTCATCTTTGAAAAATCATAACTATAGAAAATCGAAATTGAGTGGTTCAATCTAAAAAAAATACCAGTTTATTCAATATCTTATCCAATTAACACAATTTAATACATGAAGATGTACTGTTCATATAGTCTTTTTTCAATTTTCCAGCCTTTTCTCTCAACTTTGGAAAACTATAACTTTCTGTGTACATGTCCAAATTCAATGATTTTGGTCTCATTTTAAAGCTTACTATATGAACTATTTTTCTCGAAAAATCTCAAATTAATTGGATTTGATTTACTATTTTTCCCTGTAACTCAAAGTTGAGGAATTAGTATAGGTGTTGGATCCATTTGAACCATTACTTGGTGTTCAATTTTATCAAAGCATGCTTGCTTGCTTTCCAAACCATTTTCTTGTTCAAACTATCTCATTTGCACATAATCATACATATATCCACATACACACACATATCCACCAAGATGAGGTTTAAGAGTTACATTTTCCAAAATACATAAAACACTTTACATAATGTCATTAAGTAGCATCCAAGAAGACATAGAGCATCCTTTAATCTTCTCTCACCTTTCTTTTGCCCTTATTTGAACTTGGACCTATGAATGTTATATTTGGAAGAATGAGATTTCAAAGAAATCCCAATAGTTAAAACACTAACATAATCACCAAAATGAATGACAATCATTCATAATTTGATTACATATGCATGAACATGTGATATTTCAAATTTTCAACACTTTATGCTAAAGAAATATCATCACATATTCAAACATTACAAATTTGTCACATAATAAAGCACAAATCACAAACAATCAGCAATTCAACTATTAATGTAAAATTGGTAGCTTTTGCTACCTTGATTCTTTAACTTTGCCTTGAACTAAAAGCTTTCCTTTATGCTCTTCCAAAGTGTTCCCTTGGCAATTTACTTTCCTACACATAATATAATGCAATGAACATTAACACTAAGCCATTATCAAGGCTTATAACACATAAAACCATGCAGAGCTCTTTTTGAAGTTTAAGAGCCCTTATGCCTTTAAACTTTTCAAAACTAATTCCATTGCTTCCAAAATCATTTTCTCACTTCTACCCTACACAATTTCTCATTCTAAAGCTAATGGAAGCATCAAAATCATCAAAAACTCATTGCTTCCCCACTGTTCTTGCATTGGCCGAAAATCAACTTGTGTAGGATAAAGTGATTTTTCAAACTTCCATTGCATGTAATTGTATATTATTGATCCCAAACCACTAGCCATATATTATTTAACATAAAAAACAATGTCCCTACTTAAGAAGAGAAATATGCAGCACCTCCCTTTAGGGTTTGAAATTCCAATTACAACAACAATCAACACAAACTATACATCAATCAATTCCTTAGCTTGCATAGAGTTGTTTGGTACCAATTATTTGATCTAAATCCCTCTCTTTCTCATTTCTCTCACTAAAACCAGAAATTCCAGCCACCAAAATCAAGCATAATCCAAGAAACTAAACTGATAGAAATGAAGAGGAAAGTCCAAGGTGTAATACCTCACTTATTCCTTTATATCTTCATTAAAGACAATCATTGAACCACTTGTATACCTTTGAAATATTTGGAATAGCCAAGCATGTGAATTTAAAACTTTGTGAATGAGTTACTATTCATTGGTCAGTATTCACTTGGTAAATTTCAGATTTTTTACTAACTTTAAAAATTCATAACTAAATGTGGCAAACTTGAAATAAAGTGGTTCAAGTCTCTAATCGAAGCACATTAAGTTATCTACAAGGAAAAAAATACTCAACAGTCCAATTGTATGACCAATTAATCCAGCAACATTCGTGGAAAAGTACTGTTCATTTGTTCATTTTTGCAATTTTCCAGATTTTACACTTAACTTTGGAAGACCATATCTCTACCTACACATCCAAATTTAGCAAACTTTGTCTCTTTTAAAGCTTAGGATGTGTGTTATTTTTCTAAAAAATTTTATACAAATTGGACTTCAATTACTATTTCTCCCTGTTACTCAAACTTCACCTTTTATCAAGGGCTTTGGACCCCTTTTTCTTTTTCTCACTTATATGCTTATGATCCTTTCTTGAGTACATAATCTTAACTCATCAAACGATGCAACATGTTTGGCCTATCTATATAGCACATACATCATACTTCAAAGTGTAAGGGTTCAAACTACATTATTCCACAAATATACATAAGTACTTGTATAAGCCTCTAATTGGCTTGTCAATCATATTCACAATTACCTTTACTCTCCATTGCTCCTAATCTTGGCCCTATAAAGCTTTTTCATGGGAGAATGAGATTATGGAATCTCAATGGAAATCATCTCTAACTAATACATTAATATGTACAACTATTATTGTGCATCATATAAAAGGCCGTGAAATTTAAGCATGCATTACTAACCTTATACTCTTACATTCTCAAATTGCTAAGGCATGTTATCATCATCAAGCATCAACAAAGACTTGCATGTTTATGTATCAATCAACAAGCATTAACATGACAAATGCACAATCATAATCAATAGCAATATAAATTTAAAGTTAGAGAAATTGCTACCTTATTTGCTTAAACTCCCTTATCTTTAAGAGCCTCCTTTTGCACTTTTAAAGTTTTCTCTTGAAAATTACACTCCTACACATTGCATGATACAATTGGCATTAATACAAGCCGATATCAAGTGCCAAAACATGTTACAACTTGCTCAAACTTCTCTTGACACTTGAGAGCCTAAAATCCCCTAACTTTACCAAAATTGTTTCTAATGCCTCCAAAATCCTTTTCTCACTTGTACCCTACACAATTTTGCATTCTAAACTCAATGAAAGCATCAAAAACATCAAAATCACATTATTTCATCATGAACCAGGTCTGGCCGAAATGCTCATTAACATCGGAAAATGTGATTTTCAACTTCTAACTTCATACATATGCATAAACACATTCCTTAACCATTTTCCCATGATGATTTGGCATAAAAACATCTCTTTTCCTACAAACCCATTTCCTGCAGCCCTCACATGAACAGTAACTTCGTGCCAAAATTTCATCTACTCATACAAATAACATGCTACAAACCATCAATAGGTTCCTAAGCATGCATAGAATTGTTTTTGAGCAATCCTTTCATCTACATCTCTCTCTTTTCCATTTTCTCTCTCAAACATCATGAAATTCCAGCACCACATACACATCATTTAGCTAGAAATAAACCAATTAAATGGAAGAGGAGTGGTAGAAACTCAAGAATATAGAAGATTACAAGTGAAAAATCATATCCTACCTTGAGTTCTTACTTATTTTGCTCTCTCCTCTTCCTTGGTGGCTTAAGTATTCTTTCTCTTCTTTCCTCTTGGTATGCACAAAAAATGAACTCTTGAAATGGCTGGAAGAATCTATAAAAAAAATATGCACATGTGAATTGACTAAATTGCCCTCCAACTTTAGCATAATATTGTTGTCTGAATCTTAGCCCTTGATTTTGGCCACCTTCCAAGTGTACAAATCTTAGGTATGTGGATTATGATCATGCCAAGTGGTCAAATCTAAGCCCTTCATCCATTTCTTGGCTTCTCCTAGAAGCTTTCTAAAAAATCAACACATGTACTTCATTAATTGCGGAACTCGATTAAATTGATAAAGTAACTTTGTTCTGAGTTATTCTACCACGTGGTGAAAATATCTTTCACACCTTTCCATGTGACCATAAATGAATGACATGTGGTGCATTCTGGGCCGTGTAATTATTTTACACGAATAAATCTACTTTAAGTATATGTAAAGTTACTTTATCGGTTCGTAAATACTTTTTGGGAATTCTCTGCTCACTTGACCTGTTTAGGGTCATCAAAAATTCCCAAAATTCATAAGATTCCTCCATGATTTTTCTTTCCCTATTCTGTTCCAAGATTTCCCGTAATTAATTTTCAAAGAAAACTCATTTTTGGGTTTTTCTGAACATTATCTTTTCAATCAAGGAATCTACTTTGATCTTTTTCTTGGGAAAAATTTTATGAAATACTAGGATTTCTGAGCTATATTCCCTTGCTCTAATATCTAATATCTAAGGCCTTTGGATATTTTAAATAATTAAATTAAATTAATTATTTATTAAATATCCAAATATTAAATAAACTCTAAAATTGCCGCAAAAGTTATACTAGTCATTCTGGTCCAAACCGGGCCTCAATTCCTGCTCAGTGAATTATTTTCCGTAGATTTTGGGACATTGAAAATTTTTCTGATATTTTAGTAAAACTTTGACGAAAATGCCCTTGGACTTCTACTTGTTTACCAAAATGCCCTTGAACTTTTTAAATGGCAATTTAGTCCCTTGATTTTCAAAATACCTCTTTAGTCTCATTCTTAACTAGCACTTGGGTCACTTGACTTTTCACTTGATCATTTTGTCCTTTACTTTTTCTAAAATAACCATTTTGCCCTTGCTTTTATGTGCTAGGCAAATGGTATTTTTCACTCTTCTTTTCCTTTCCTTTCCTTTCTTTTGGTTCTCTGAGACCTTGTCTTACCTTGATTTACATGTTTAACCTTTATATCCAGTTACCGACAACCTGGATATTACACATGGAGCAAGAATATTTAAAGGATTGCATGAAAACTCAACTCTACCTTGGATTTTTTCTTAAGATTTTTCCCTCTTTTGCTTCCTTAAGTTCATGCCACTCCTCCTCCTTGTTAGGGTTATATTTGGTACAAAATGGTTGAAGGGAAATGAAGGAAAATGGTCATTAAGTGCTTTATAACAAGTTTATGCCATGTGTCAAAAAATATGTTGTCCAACTTGCACGGATAAAGTAACTTTGTTCTAATATATTCTACTACTTGTTTATGATATTTCTAACCTCTTTTTATTCCTTAAATAATACTCCTCCAAGTGGAAAAATATGATCTCCTCATTTTTCTTTTTGAAACTTTAAGTTTCCATAAAGTACCTTTATCGCACTGAAAATGCTTTTTAGTGATTTCTTAATCACTTGACTAGTTTAGAGTCATTAAAAATTCCCTATATTTATATGATATTATCATGATTTTTCTGTTCCCAAAATGCCTTCGGGATTATCTAAAATTAATTTTTGAAGAAAACCCAAATTCAAGATTTTCTTGTTAGATATTAGTTTTGATGATGTCAAATAAGAGCAAAATATTTTTACAATGCAAAAAGTTTTCACAATACATATTTACCATGTATAATGATTTTACAATGCATATTGGTTAATAAATATTTATGCATCTTGTTAATTGGAGGATGATTTGGTTAAATAATTCTTTTTGAATGTTAAAATGTTTTAAATGTATGTTTTATCATTATCTCAGATTAATTTGGATGCTCAAAACTAATTCTGGAAGTTAACACTCGAGCACAAAGTCAAACACTCGAGTATGATGAGTTTTCGGGGCTTCCTGTTGAGTTTTTGGGCTCAACACTCGAGTATTGGGCTATAATACTCGAGTATTTACATCTGGGGAGATAACACTCGAGCACTGGATCACAACACTCGAGTATTGACCTCTGGGACTCAATACTCGAGCACTGGATCTCTAGTGCTCGAGCATTGGGGTCCTATGTTTTTTGACAGCTTGATATATGTCTGGTATTTTGACCATATCTCCTAAAATACAACTCCGATTGATGTGAAATCAATTTCATATGAAACTAGACTCAAAAAAAGTTTCATAGACACAAAGAAAAGCATCAAATGATTTCAAGTGAAGGAGATATAAATTTCTAAACTTGGTGGTCAAAACTGAACACTTTATCTCTGACTTGTGCTTATTTTATCTATCATAACTTTCTTTATATACATTATTTGAGACTGATTATTTTTCATATGAAATTAGACTTGCAGGACTTTCCATTGATATATTATATGCAAGGTTTGGAGTTGAAATGAGAGAGTTATGGTCGTTGCAAGTTGAGCTGCAGCCAGCACTCGAGCATCGAAATTTTATCACTCGAGTATCATGCTTCTGGGACTCAATGCTTTCACAAAACACTCCAAGTGTTGGCTGAAAGTATTGCCAACACTCGAGCATTGTATTTCAACACTGGAGTGTTGACCATTTTTCTCAACACTTCCAGCATTGGCTGACAGCATAGCCAAACACTCGAGTATTGCATTTCTATCACTCGAGTGTTGAGACTTTTGACAGTGCTATCAAGTAACACTTCAAGTAATAGCTTCTAGCAGGAGCCAACACTCAAGCACAGTTTTCCAGTACTCGAGTGTTGAAGTTTTTCTCACAACACTGGAAGCCAACACTACAAGTATTGACTGCCAGCAATGCTAACACTCGAGTACCAGCTTTTCATCACTCAAGTATCGGGCTGAAAACTTTCACTGTTTATCAATACTCTATCTCAACACTCCCAGTATTCAATCCAGCATTGCTAGCACTCGAGTATCACTTTCTCATCACTCGAGTATTATGATTCATCAAAGTTATTATTCATCACTTGCATAGAACACTCGAGTATTCCCAGAAAGTGTTAATCAACACTCAAGCACTGAAAATTATCACTCGAGTATTTGACTCTTTTCAGAACACTTCCACACAACACTCGAGTATTACATCAAAGCATTGAACTTTACTTTGAAACTTTCTGAGCAACACTCGAGTATTAAAATCTTTCACTCGAGTACCAGCTCTCTCTCTCTCTGACAGCTACAAGTCTAACAACTTAACCTACGCTTTACCAAATCTTTTCTTATTTGTGTAACGACTTTTTGAATATCAACTGCTCTCATAAATGCTTCATGCTTAGACTTATTAACAGGGAATAAGCATCTCTGAATACTTCTCCAGCATGGGCTCTCAACGGACAAATTCACAGACAACGGACAAATAGCGTGCCAGACCTATTAATGCATATCACTGGGCAGTGAAGCAGAAGTATAACAGAAGCAAAGCACTCTCTAACGGATTAATCTTCTTCAACAAATACTTGCCTCTTGTTAAGACTCTAACGGCTATTCTTTCTCTTTCAACAATCAAATTTTTCAAAGTAGACCAAGTTTGAAAAACAGAGCATAAGAGCTAAAGCTGAACAGAAAATACAGCGCTCCTCTCCAACGGACATATTTTGCCAACGTCTATAAATATGATGAAGCAACAAACAGAAAGTGTAGAGAGACGAAGTATATAGAGTTACTAAGCTCAAAACAGAGAGTGTGGATTCGAGGAAATCCCACAACATTAGGACTCTGATATTATACTTCTCCGAGGGCTTCAATGTTTATTTATCAACTCTTTGAGAGAGTAGTTTATTCATTCATCCGAACTCAATGTATTTCCGTGAGAAACTCATGATTGGGATCTTGAGATTATTGGGCTGAGTTAAGTTAAGAAAGCAGAGCATGTTGGTCTCTGATACAATGCAAATTGTGAGGGGGAGTGCGATTCCCTTTGTCAAGGCTTGAGAAGCTTGATGTTATTGCTGTTAGTGGATTGGAAAATCTCAGAGGAGCTCTGAGGACTGTACGTAGGTCAGTAGGACCGAACCAGGATAAATCACTGTGTTCATCTTCTCTGCTCTGCTCTTTCTTTCAATAACTTGGTTTTTGTTTACTCTTTGATTTAATGAAAATTTTATGACACCCAATTCACCCCCCTCTTGGGTGAGCCGGTCTAACATTTCTGAGCCTTTTCTTTCCGATCGGAGAAATTGTTTCTCACTTTATCTTGCTTTGAATTTATGAGGTGTTTTATAAAATACTAAAATTTCTGAGCTATTTTTCCTTGCTTTGAGATCAGATATGATGCCTTTAAGTATTTTAAATAATTATTTATTAATCAGCCAAAATTTCCACAATGGCTATTTTTGTAATTTTAACTTAAACCAAGCCTGTGAATTTTTCTCTTTCTCATAGTGACATAAAAAATTTTCTGATATTTTGGTCAAACTTTGACCAAAATGCCCTTGGACTTTTTTTAATTACCAAAATACCCTTGGTTCTATAAATAGCAATTCGGTCTTCAATCTTTATTATTTTATTTAAACTAACTTTCCTACCCTTAACTTATTTTCCTTCTCTTTCCTCTAGATCCTGATTCAAGCCCTCTCTTATTCATTTGGCCTTTTATTCTACTCACTGAAAGTATGGATATTATATTTCTCCCCCTTAAAATAAATTCCGTCCTCGAAATTTATGTACCTTATGAAAATGGCTCCAGTGTCTAACTTTCATGTCTTTTTTTGTTTCCCAAATGGCTTCTTCAGGTGTCAATCCTTTATAGACAGCTTTGACTATTAGGATGTGTGATATTTGTATATTTCTGTAATCTGAAACAAATGTCAAACTGGTAGTTATGGGTTGAATTAAACCCTAGAGATAGATAGTACATAAAAAGAGGAAGTTGATGAGCCAGAAAGAGAATAAGCAGTCTAGGCCTAATGGATTGAATTCCAATAGAACCTCACAGTTAAGCATGCTTGGCCTGGAGCAATGACAAGATGGATGACCTTCTGGGAAGGACCCAAATGTCATTTATGGAAAAGATGGAAATAGAATTTTTAAAGAAGTAAGGATAAGATTGGAATGTTGAAGGAAAAGTAAGGGTATTTTAGTAAATAAGAGGAGATGTAAGGGCATTTTGGTCACTTTATCAAAAGTCAAAGTCAAAGTCAAAGGTCAAAGTTGACCAAGGTATCAGAAAAATCAACATATGCCTAAAAGATAGAGAAAAATCTACTTATCAAAATGACGAAAGTTAATTTTCCAAATTCGGCCTAGATTTCCGTTTAGAAAATTTTAAAGATCACTTAGAGAAAAATAATTATTTGAGGTATCACAAGGCCTCAAATATCTGAGTTCAAGGTACAGAAAAATAATATGAAATTTGTAGAATTTTATAAAACTATTACTCGTAATACAATAAAGGCGATTTCTCGGATCAAAAGGAAAAAGATTCGAAAAACCTGAAAAATTGGGTTTTCTTCAAAAATAAATTACAGACATTTCGAGAAGTATTCTGAGGAAAGGAAAAGGGTTAGAGTATCAGTGTAAATTCTGGAAATTTTTAATGCTCTAAAATCCAGTTGCTTGTAGGTAGACCATTTTTCGGTGTTTCGACAGGATAAGGTAACCCTGTAGAGATTTAAGGATTTTCAAGGGTATTGTGGGACAAATATTTTGTCATATGAGTAAGTGATATTTGGAGGTTAAAAGAGGAATAAAAGATGTTACCAAATACCGGAATAAAGTTATTTTTACCGGTATAAGTTATAATCGAATCAAATAACTTGATGGTAACTTAGTTGGTTGGTGTAATCAAGTCTCCAACCCCCTAGTTACTTCACTTTAAGTGGACAAATGAGAGCCAAGCAAATAATGGTGTAGATGGTGCATTCTAAGCCCTTAGATGAAACTTGAAATTCAAGACAAAATCCTAGCCTCCCAATCTTTTATGGAGATTAATTAAACACAGCTCCTCTTCTCTTCCACCTCATTTTGGATGAAAATTTGGGCTACTCCAAGGGAAGAGAAGATGCCATTTTAGACAAGTAAGAGGAAGAAGAGCGATTGAGCTTTATTTGTATTAGTTTTCTACTTGAATTTTCAGAGTCTTAGAGTCAATTTTAGCCCATACATGACCTTTTTGTGCTTAAATGTAGATTAGGAGTTATTGATTTGGATTAATGTGATTTTGGGCACCTATGCAATGAATAACGATTTATTATGCATAAATTGCATCATGAGCAAATGATACTGCCTATATTTACTATTTCATTTCAGGAACTCCTTACAAAAGGCAAGGGAAGCAGTGCTGGAAAAGTTTGCCGTTGCACAATTCAACATTCACCGCGGCCAAAGTTCAAGAAGTCAAGAAAAGGACTCTCAGGTGAGGTTCACCGCGGCAAATATTGCACAGAACCTGAATTTTTACCTCAGAAGGAAAATAACCCGACTCGGCTTGATGGATCTGACCCATGACAGTTTCTAATGCTAAATTAGGTCATTTTCGAAAGAGAAGAGGAGGAGGCAGAGGAAGGAAGGCAGAAACACATACTCTTATCTTTCCTCTCATCTACACACTCTCCAAACCCTACCTTCATCCATTTCCTTCACCATTCATCCATTCATCATGCTTCACTCATCCATTCAGAGCATGTTTCATTCATCTATGAGGAGCTGAGCATCTCCATCCTCTTGAAGATGGAGTGAGCTGGAGTTTGAAATACTGAAAGGGGATTATTTACTTTCAATCTGTATTTGCATTATAGATTACTTAGAATCCGACTTGGACTTTGTGATTTGTATGTAAATACTTGGTCTCGATTGAGCCAAACTTGGATTATTGTGTATTGAGTTGTTTTGTTATTGACAAAGTGAAATGGAGTTCATTTTGCTTATTCAATGAAGTCTTGTTGTTCTCTTCTATCATCCTAGTTGTGCTTGGCTTTAGAGTCAACATGCATGGAGTTGATTTTGTCACTTTGCAATTTTCGTACAC
>JANTPZ010102798.1:0-14910 GCA_025593235.1 Vachellia pachyceras
GAGTGTTCAAAGTGATCACTCGAGTGTTTACAACACTTCATCATAGTACTCGAGTTTTCTCTTGAAGTGTTGGATTTCATAAACATTTTCAACCTCCAATACTCGAGTATTGAAATCAAGAACTCGAGTATTGTCAACACTTTCAACAAAAACTCAAGTATTGCTTGAAAGTATTGATTTTAAATGTATGAAAAACCTTGATACTCGAGTATTCAAATACACAACTCGAATATTCTTCAATACTTTCACACAACTTGATAGAACTCGAGTATTTCAGTAAAGTCACATAATCATCAACAATTTAAGCTTTATAATTCTTGAAATTATTTTGTTATCATCAAAATAAGGTATCAACATTTAACAGAGAAAACTTCAAAAATGAGAATTTCCTATCACTGACTATGCTCCCTTGAGTAGGAGAGGGGTATCCACACGTAAAACTGACTTGAATAGGACCTAAAGTGGAGATGTGGACGCAGAAGAGAATAGAGACGAAGCCATCTCGTATGACCTGAGTTGAGGAGCCCACGATGCTAGACTGCCTGAAGCCCATCCTGTACCAACTTCTGATTTGGAGGAAGGGCTTCTTAAGGTCCCTATCATCCTCATTGTCATCGCTGAAGCTCATTACCGCAATCGAAGAATCTCGAGTGAAAGCGAGGTTGTGGGATGAACTTGAATGATAAATTTCCAGAGAAGTGGATTGATTTCGCTGTCCAAGCCAGTGTTAGACACGCTTATGTCCTCTGATAATCAGGCGCACAATAGCTGGCTGCATTAAGCCTAACGGAATATGTTGACCACCAGAACGATGATCTAGAGAGTATGAGTACGACGGCAACAACGTGTCCTGTATATCGCAAGGAAAGAGACAGAGGTGACACAAAGCTTTGAATGCATGAGTTCTGTTGGAATGGGAAGTAGCAAAGACAACGAAGCTCCTAGAGGTGTATGGTGTGATGGACGAAGCTTGGGTCCCTATGCAAATGCGTTCCTTTGTGTGTGTTGACAAACCGCAGCGATGAATAAAGCTCCGTGAGGTCTGGATTGTGTGAGGCTTTCCGTAGGAACACCTTTGCTTCTTCAACTACTAGCTTCACAGAGCATGTTCTGTTGATTACAGTTTTAGAAGACCAGCCTTCAGACACCGGTTGACGTGTTGTGATGATGGAGGTGTCTATAGCATCCAAGGTGGTAGCGCCATGGCTGACCTGAGTTGCGCATCGACACCATAGTCAAGGGCTTCATCGGTGAGCTCTTGCGTGGAGAAACGATGAGCTGTAGGGGGACTTTGAGATGAAGACATCCTTTATACATCTCTAGGAAATGAAGATGAAGCTGTGGAGGATGTTAAGTCGGCGATTGAAGGAGCCGCTATGGTCAGCTCCTGAAAAACGAGATGAGACAAGATCAGAGTGATGTGTGTTGTGTGAGGCGTGAAGCTTAAATAGGGGGTGAAGCTTACAAAATTGGAGTGATGCGTTAACGGTACGGTTGAAGGAGTGAATCTTGCTTGTAGTCCCTCGATGGCGGTCACCGTGGGTGAGCAAAGCATTGTAATTGTTGAAGCTGTACATAGTAGTGTGAGTTGCCGAGAAGCATTCCTGGCTGAGCGAGGATTGAAGTGGCATCGCGTATCTGTGTAATGAGTTTATGGCACCATCGCCAGAGATCGGCTCTGATGCCAAATTGGTACATGCAAAGCAAAAAGAGAGAACGAGAGATAGGAAATCCGAAAGAAAGGAAAGATTAAGTTCATTATTCAACACGTTCTTACAACCATTGCATCCCTCTTATAGGTTTGCACTTCATACAGTTGCTACCGCTAACAGAATTCGTTATCCTGCCATCTCAGTGCAGTTTGTTACAATGCAACAATGATAGCTTAGCCAGTATAATGACTTACACTAATCGACACGTAACAAACATTATCAGAGTGGGTGCTTGAGTTTGCTGGATTTCCGGTTGCCATTCCATGAAGTCATAAAGCATATTTGATTGATTCCTTGAAGGATCATAATATCATTGCTTCCTGAAACGGCCTGCTTTGTGTTGAAATCGATCACTGTAATAAATCTTCTCCTTCGCTTTTATTTTGAAATCCTGCGACTACACCAGTTAGACATGTTCCTAGAACAGATTGTTTTAACTTGTTTGATGAATGCGTGACTAGATTTGGGTTCAATCCAATTGTTAATGATTACAAGATTGTAAGAACTTATGCCAAGCTTGATGATGCAGTTAATCAGGTGGAAGTGATTTCGTTAAGTAGAGGGACATGAATGGAAATAGATATTGGGAACTTGAAGGGATTGAAACTTAATTCTAAAACTTTCATGGCTAATGGAGCCATATTATGTTTTGGGGTAAAGCTAGGTGCAGAGGAGGAGGTTATGAAGATGATACGGAGGAGGGTGAACATAATATTCAGGTGATAGTTTCATTTGACATAGTAAAGGAAGTGTTTTATTGTGAGTGCATGACCCAATATAGTCCATGATACAGAGGATAAGCTTACTGCTTATGAGAACAAACTTGCCACATTTTATGACAGTTGGGGAAATGGAACATCTGATTCGATTAATATCTAGGTTTTAGATGAGGGTACATGTGCCATTGGGCAGACATGGAACTGGACTAAAAGATATACTAGTGGCCATCTTCCATGTATGATAGACTCGATGATTATTTGGAGCAATGAAATTATTTGCAAAATTTTTTGTAGAAAGTGTAAAGCAAATAAAGAAGAAATTCATTCATAACAAAACATTTTTACAAGAGATTGATCTACCCTTCTAAGGGTTATTACTTAATCCTAAAGTTTTAGGAAATTTTTAAGGAAGCATATTAACATTCCTTTAGAGAAAGACCCATGTTATCCTCTTTCTTTACGTTAGTGGAGACTTCACATCCTCTCACACTAACTACAACATTAGGGCCTATATTTATAGAACATATTCAATCAGTGATTTTAAACAACTTAATTAATTAAGATGACATGTTATATTTGCAATAGGCTCACATTACTTATAAAGTGTGAACTTGACAATACAAACAATAATAGGGTGGAGTGAGACTACATGAAAAATGACTATACAATCAACCTATAATTAAAATCTCTTCCACCAAGCCAATCTCCTTACACGGCTTCCTCACAGCTCCAGGCACAAAACACTGTTCAAAGGATTCTTGGGCTGCATGCATTCTCGACTGAGCTCTCTTGTTTGGGTCACTGTCTCTGCATCTAATGCATCCAAAGCAATTTCAAAAAGCTCACGCCACAATTTTAAACTCCTCTCTTCATCCTTCACTTTGCACGGGAACCCTCTTCCAAGGCCAGAAGAAACCAGAAGCGTGTTGACACATCCCTTATCTCCGAATGTGTTTCGACTTCTACCAGAGATTCCATGAAGCATACCATTTCTGCACGATGTTAGGTTTGCTTCCATCCGATTAATGGATGCGTCAACCCTAGCAGGCGGAAGTTAGGTTTACTGTATACATCCAATTAATCTTCCGAAAACCCTAGCAGGCGGAAGGTTAACACCACCATTTCTGCAAGATGTTAGATTTGCTGTAAATTGTTATTTCTGACCTCTTGTGTTTTTATATTTTCAGGCGGAAGTTGAAGCAAATGTCGCACCTGGACAGCCGAAGAAGATGACATTCAAGAATTCAGGGAATGGGAAGTTTTTGTATTTTTTGACCTCTTGCGTTATTATATATACACATACGATTGGCCTTTTAAAAAATTCAGGGAATGTGATTCTTAGTTGGTCTATTACTTTTATATATGAGTGAGGAAGATGCATTTTGGCTGTTGGTGGCATTGCTGAAAGGAGTTGTTCATGCCCCAATGGAGGATTTGTATCTGGTAACTATGTCTTTGTTTGAACTTACATTTGCCAACCACTAATCATTCTATTAAAGTTCACAATACACTCCTTAGCCTTTTTTTATGTCACATCCCTAATATACCTATTTGGGAATTTTAGGATGTATTGCATATTGTTTGTTGGTATAATGTACTCTTCTTCAACTAGATGAGCATTCTTTTCATGTGGTTGTTCTCCTTTTAATGTTGGCAGGACTGCCTCTGGTACAATGTTAAGAAACTCTAGTAACGGTTGTGGTTTTTTATCTTTTTTTTATGATATGCATGATATAGATTTAAGTAGTTTAGGATATGAGTACATTAAACTGATATTAATTTAATTACTCAGATGCTGCAGTTGGCAGAATTTCATGCAAATGCTCAAGTTTCTGTCAAGCCTAAAAAACCATCTTTAAAAGAAAGGAAGCAATAGTTGCTTGCATTTTTGCAAGGTATTATTTTACCCCTTACTTTTGTTTATATTGGTCATATGCAAAGGTGGCCGCTTATATAATATATATATATATCTCTGATTGATGATGGTGCTGCCAATTATTTTCTTAAACAGAGAAGTATGAACCGGTTTATGCTAAGTGGACAACAGAATAGTGTGCTGTGTGTAGATGGGTGGAAGATTGGGACTATAATAAAATTATCATTTGCAATAGGTAATATTATTGTCTGATGTATCTTTAAGGCACAAGCATGTTGGTCAAGAAATTTGTGGTTCCTGTAATCTTCTACTGTATCTGGGTGGAGAACATTGCATCAATTTAAATATATGTTGATATGTTATGTATGCTTTTAGATGTCAAATAGCCGTTCATCAAGAGTGCTATGGAGCAAGAAATGTTCGAGACTTTACATCATGGGTTTGTAAAGCTTGTGAAACACCTAACATCAAACGAGAGTGTTGTCTTTGTCCTGTAAAGGGTAAGCCTTCTTGGACATTTGAAATGTATGAGATAAAATTGGTCATTTTTTATTTGTTCAGTAATGTTTTTTTTAATCTTTCTGAATTTTCTTTTATGAAATAATGCAAATCTTATTTTCCTTGCTGAGAATATTTTGCCTTCTTTTGACTATTACCATGAATGCTTTAATTTTTTTCATGAAGCTTCAAAATTTGTTTTCATCCAGGAAAAAAGTTCTTTATGTATTTGATCTTATGCTACTATATTTTCCCCATCAGGTGGTGCACTAAAGCCAACCGATGTGGACATACTATAGGTTCATGTCACTTGTGCTCGGTTTCGACCTAAAGTCTCTTTTGCTAGTGATGAAAAGATGGAGCCTGCTTTGGGTATTCTGAGTCTTCCATCTAATTCTTTTGTGAAGGTGGAGTGTCTAATCTGTTTAGCACCTTTTGTCAAAATAAAGAAAAGCTATCTATATAAGCAGACTTTATGGCTATGAACATACGCTGTAGTTATAGTATGATGCCATGGTATGCCAGATAAAGCTTTCCAAGGAGAAAGCTTTATCTGGCATACCATGGCATCATACTATAACTACAGCGTATGTTCATACTGTCGGAATGGTTTAAAGAGACGAAAGACGAATTTGGCCAATTTTCCTTCGGTTTCCCCGGAACCGAACGAGTTCTTAAATTCTTGTTGCAAATCGTTATTTCTAACCCCTTGCATTTTTGTATTTTTAGGCGGAAGTTGAAGCAAATGTTGCACCTGGACAGCTGAAGAAGATGACATTCAAGAATTCAGGGAATGTGAAGTTTTTGTATTTTCTGACCCCTTGCATTATTATATATACACATACGATTGACCTTTTAAAAAATTTAGGGAATGGGATTCTTAGCTGGTCTATTACTTTTATATATATCTGAGGAAGATGCATTTTGGCTGTTGGTGGCATTGCTGAAAGGAGTTGTTCATGCCCCAATGGAGGGTTTGTATTTGGTAACTATGTCTTTATATTATACACAGCAAACGAGGTTAGCAATGATTACTCTTAGTAGAACCACGTTTGCAATAATTACTATATTATGCATGATGAAGATACTGATGATGACAATAATGACATTTTGTCTGTCAGGGCGCTGTAATTGTTTTCAAAGTTGGCTTGGCCCTACTAAAGTATTGCCATGATGACTTGGTGAGTGGTATGTAATCTTATGAATTATGTTTGCTCACTACAAAATCCAGTCAGCATTTTTTGCTCACTACTAAAGTATTGCCATGATGACTTGACCCGTAGACAAGCACATTTATTACGTCATCAGCAGGTTATTCCCATGTATGAATAGCAAGTAAGCCTTACCTATGTTATATGTGGCTTTATTAGATACTAAGCCGTACACAAGATTAGTGTTATTCCTTCTTCATTTCATGGATGTCTCATAAACAACATGTATTGGAGTACATCTATAATTACGTTCTTGGGCTTAGTAATCTAATCATTACAATTAATTTCCCCCTCTCCTTAGGTTCTGGTGGACATGATCCGAGTGCCTGATTGGGAATTTGAAGCTGCTGGTAAGGAAACAAGAGGTATGGGCCAAGATGCTGGTGCATATCATCCTGGACTTTACCTAACCTCAGCTCAGGTAATTTTAGCTGATGTTTCGAAAACATCTTATGTTATATTCAAAACTCGTGTTAAGTAGTGGGATGTTACTTTGCTCTAAACACAGTAAACTTCATGATAAATGATCATGAATATATTCTACTGCTCAAATTTTCTTCATGAAATTGTCATACTATGTGAATAGGCCTAATGGTGCAGCATAGTGAGGTTTAGCCACTCAGCAAATTCTTGCAGGATAGGAAATTGCCACGTGGAGAAATTAAGGAGGCTAAAGGAAATTTGTGATGGCAGAAGAGTTGGACCCTGGGATAACCATATTGGCTTCTGCATTTGGGGGAAATAAGAAAAGAATTTTTTGACTGGACTCATTCAAAGATTGATAATAGGATCACTTTTCAGGTGATATATTTTTTTCAATAAGTGTTTGCAGTGTAGCTACTTTTGCGGTATGTCAGAAGTTGGACCAATTTGGTTACTCATTTAATTAGTCAGTTGACTCAGTTCATTGAAGGGTTTGATGATGGGAACTATATTATTAAGTGAGATACATATTCTTTTGATGATTTTAATCAGACACCATTGTTAAGTCCAGAAATAGTTGGAATAGAGATTTTGGAACGTGATGTATACCCATTTATGACACACGGAAGAGCTAGCTCTATGAAATTGGAACTAGAGCAGGTGATAAGAGTCACTGTCTAGAGAAATGAAAATTATTTTCTTTTCCCTCTCTGCTTTTACATGAATCCATTTTTTATTTACATTATTTAATTGTCCTTTTCCCTAATTCCTTTTTCTGAGTAGCTGAAAGCATCAGTCTTTGAAGGTACTCATCCATGTGCTGATCTCTTAAAAGAAAGGAGTGGGCTGACACTTCAGAATCAAGATTACCAATTGCCTACAAATGATGGCAAATGCAAATGATCTTTCTAAAACTGATAATGAGAGTGACATGGGAGCTAAGCAGAAATCATCATCAAAAGAACATTCGCAGAGTAAGAATTTTTCAACCTCTAAGACAAATAGGGTTTACTCATTTAACGTGCTTGATATACCAAACTTACATAAAACCCAGAAATCACATTTCCAGAAGTTATTGTGAGCTTTCATCTTCATTAGGAAAATTGCCCCTAACATTTCTCTATTTTTTTGGGTGCATGGAACTTGGTAAAATAGTCAACACTTACTTTGACTATGTTTATTCATGATTAATGCTTATCATAACGTTTTTGTCTTTTCACTCTTTTTCATAGCATCATGGATATCATTTCTTGCATTTGAACTTGTAACAAACTTATTTGGACTGAGATGTTCTTTCTATTTTCTCCTTTATATTCAATTTTTTAGATCTAATCGGATTGGGAAAAAACAAAAGCACAAAATTTGTTAAAGTTTGGTCACATAGTATACAAGTGTAGGAAAAGAATTGGATGAGCTTAACACCACCTTTATGACAGATTTAAAATTTTTGCAGAACATATGTAACAATTATGAATTATAAACTTCCTGTGCAACGCACGGGGGAGCACTTCTAGTTCAAGGTAATGACAGCTCCTTATGTGCTTTAAAAATATAATGCATCTAGCAGCTTCAACACCAGATTTTGATGTTTCTCCACATTTATTCGATTGAAGAAAACTTTCAAAGCCTTTGTGCCAATGTTTGCTACTGTGCTGAAGATTATTTTCTATCTCCATTATCTTGGCTTTCATAAAAAATGATTGCTTGGACTTCACTTTTGTTTGTCCTTGTTGCTTTTGCTGTGTATTATTGCTGTGGACTAAAGACTCTGCCACTCGACCTTGTTTACCATTCTTAACTGAGCCACATACTCTGAGACCTTCTTGATGGATTCTATCTTATCAGCAAGAAACACGCTTTCAATAAAATCAGTGAGTTGCGCATCATCGTTCTCATTTACCAACTTTTGTAGATTAAGAAGCTTCTTGTTGTTCAACTTTTCCAAAGACAATGCAAGTTCCATTGCATTTAATGCACCGCAAACAATCAGAGTCCCATCATAAAGAAACTAATGGATTGAACACTAATCTCCCTTTGATCGCAGAAGACTCAGGGCTCATGAATCGCTACTCGTGATCATGGGTTATCTTCTCTGAATCAGTGTTTCCCCTGGTACGACCATTCTTCATGGTGATAACGCAATCCAAAGGAGCAGTAGCATCAACCGTAAACCCAATTCCATAGTCACACCAAACACCTTGAAAATTGACGGAACCGGGATTTGAACCGTCAAGAATGGATGGTGTTATCTTCAGACATAAATGTTGAAGATGTACTGCTTGAAATTCAAGACATCTCTGCATACTCTATAAATATCATCCCATCACTCTATTTGAACACACAACATGATTAAACTCATTGTCTTTCTCTTTGAATGCATATATAGATAAATTCAAACTATTATTTTGTAAAAGCCTTTGTTATCTTGACTTAAGTGTTAAGAGTGCAATCCATACTTACGGGGTCTCGTTGCATCCTCCATGAAATTTGCCTACTAACTCAATTTGCACCATGTAATATAGGAATAGGTGGGGTGAATTAAGCCTAAAAGAAAGTGTCATCTATACCTTAAAGACATCATGCACAACTTTCTTCTTCATCTCTTCTTCTTGTACTCTTCAGAGGACCATTTCCTCCAACAAGATTACATTGTTGAAGTACTTTTGGTGGAATGAAATCTCTCAATACTTTAGATCATTCAATAACTGTATTATTTCATGTTATTTAAAGTTATCTAGAATGACGAAGACAGATATTTAATAGCGATGTGCGTATTATTTATTCTTCAATATGCCAATGGTCTGTTTGTTTAGGTTGAGAAATATATGCATGGTTTATTATGTTGTCTGAGATGGAGAAGCCAGAAAATTAATTAATGCCTTTTTCCCTCGCACTCTCGTTGCTTTAAATTAAAACCTTTTTATTTACAAGTTTCTTTATTTACTCTGCTTCTTCCATATTCATCAGTAATGGGTATGGTTTTGGGGTTTCTTTCTTGATGATGTTACGTGAAATATCCAAAATTCATGTGAGTTATGCAATTCTACTATTTGTTTACCCTGCATTCAATATTTTTGCTTTCTTATATTTTTGTCTAATGAATGCATTTCCCTTTCTGCTTTATTTGAGTCCAAGTATTTCCCCTTTTGCATTACCTTTTGATATTTTAAACTTGTACATTTTTTGCAGTGTAACCTTCCATTGTAAGTGGGGCAGTGTTAGCTTTATCTGCCATATTTCATTAAGATGTGACCTTTTTTTATGTTTTGTTTTGTCATTCATGTGTGCTCACCCGTAGCAAACTTAACTGCTGACTGGGTAGCTAAGGCTTCATTGCGGAGGGTCATATCCAGTAGACTAGATATGTAGACCGCCGCCCCAATTGCTACTTATTTTGGAGGATGATCTTATGGGATTTACGTTTTTAGGTGCTAAGTTAGTTGTCTGTTATTTATAGTTTCATTTAGTTGCCTGTGATGGTCATTACTCTAGCTCTTTTCGTAATGAAAGTTGATATTTGGAGAGAGAGAGAGAGAAATGTGTGCTCGCCCGTAGTGCTTGCTAGCCTTATGGATGGGATTGGAAATTTTTTAAATTTAGTTATTTGTGTGGGCATTTTCATACAATTATTGATTTAATGAAACTGTTTTAGCCTTCAGTGGAAGTAATTTATTGGACCTTTCTACCATGATATCGTAGAAAGGTCCAGTAAATCACACACACGCGCGCGCACACACACATGTATATTTGCTGGTGTAGGATTGATCTGGGACTTGTCCATGTAGCATTTTAGTGTTATGGGCTAGTTTGGTAAGTCCGTTGGGAGAACGGTCACAGATTCTAAAGTAAATATGTGAGAGGAGTTTTGTCTCGGTAAGCGCAGGAATGGCTTTTGGAGAGGCAAATGGCCTCCTCAAACAAGCTCTATATCGTCTTGGTTTTTTATCGTTTGACAGAGGGGACAAAAAATTAAGTAAAGCAAATTTGAGTTTGTTGGCATTTCATTTCATTTTTTTAGTTGACAGAAGAATTAAATTGGCAACGAACTAGGAGCTGGTATGTTCTCTTTGGGTCATTGGGAAATTACTAAATTAGAATAAGTATTTTTTTTAGTTTTCAGTTTTGATTTCACCATATATATTCTGTGTTATCTTATGCTCTTTCTCAATCATACTTAATCAAAATAACATTAAAGCTATGATTGGATCAACGTTGGGATTAAAATCCATTATCTCAATGACTTGCCCTTGAAAATATAGATACTTTTCTACCTAAAAAAAAGAAGAAATCTTTACCCCTTACTGAACCTTCCCTCATCAGGAAAATTGATACAGATGATTTGCAAATCAATGTTTAAATCCTCTAGAAGATGTAATTATAGTTAGTACTTGATAGTGTTGCGATCAAGGATGCTTTCAATAAGATACCCGTGCCTAGAAAGAAATATAAAATAGAAGTAATATGAAATGAATATCCATCAATCAATAATTAGAAGAATCAGTGAATAACTTTCTTGTGTTGATGGCGTCCACAAACAATACCAACCCTATAACCTCTCATACAACATTTAAATCCAAATAGAAAAGCGATGTCACGAAAATTGTACAATCAACACTGAACATTAACCGTTCAAATTCAAATAGAAAACACTTACACAAGTTAAAAAGAATAAACCTTTAACATGCAAAGGCTCAAGAGCTATCCTCAAGAAATGGATAGTCAGTATAACCAATAACAGGATCGGAAGTGTAAAATGTCTCTCTGTGGTACTTGTTAAGAGGAGCATCGAGCTCGAATCTCTTAGGAAAATCTGAATTCGACAGGAACCACCGACCATAGGTGACAAGATCTGCTCTGTTCTCTGCCACTGCATTGTTGCCATCTTCACGACCATAGCCTCCAGCAACAATAAAAGTGCCATTGAATGCCTTTCTCATTGGAGCAAGACTGTGAGGGCTCTCAGGCTTTTCCGATGCAGCCTTCATTCTTGATTCCACCATGTGACAGAACAGAATATTAAGTCTGTTCAAGGAATTAACCATGTATAGGTCAAGTTCTTCAGGACTGGAATCCTCACATTCATTATAATCTGAAGAAGGTGATAATCTAATTCTGACTCGCTCTTCCCCTATCTCATCAGTAACGGCTTTAACAACCTCCAAAGGAAACTGGCACCGATGACTTGATCTTTCAAAATTGGTCAGGAAGGTAACCATGAGCACCATGAATCTCAACCCCATCAAAACCTGCAATTGCAAACTGCATTCAGTTAATGTCAAAGCATATATGCATATGGAAATATAGTGCCATGGCCCCTATAAGTGTGTCGCATCATTTGCAAATAATAAAAAGGGCACCACTAATATTACATAGGCCCCTCTAAATTTGTGAAAATTTCATTTTGGTTACAGAGTTAATGGAACCAAGTAAATAAATAATACTATCCCTAGTTATAAACGTAAAAGTTAGACGAATGATTTATTTTGGTTAAAAATATAAGATTTTAGTCTATTTTATCTTCTAAATTTATAATTGTTTTCCCTAAGTATTTGAATTGATTATGCACATATTAAAGGGATTTCCATTAAGGATAGTTCTAATGTACAAATTTAAAAAGGATACTCAGAGAGAAATCAACATGTATTTGTTACAAATAACTAACTCACTTAATATTTGTAAATTAATGATTAACTAGCTTTTATATTCAAAACCAAAAGTAGTTTAAGTACGCATACATTTACCTTGTATCCGGATGGGAAGTAAATTAAAAAGGAATGAATATTATGAGGGAAAGCTCCCGAAAATGGAAATTATTTTTTTTACTATTTTTCCTTCCTAATATTCTCTTCCTTCCATTCTCTTCCCTCTTTTCCCTTCACCAAACGTGGTGTTAGATTTGACATTAATTCTTGAACGATGAGAGGGGTGGGCCAAAGTTGAATCATGTTTAGAAAATTGGATGATGATGATTGCTCATGCCTCATATAGATTACGATTTAAGGAGTTAGATTTATTATAGCATTATAAAGTTAGTGAAGGTATACATACCAGCTTCCACAGCATTCCTTGCAGCGAGTCTGAAGTCATTGATGACTTGAGGGATTTCATCAGTCCTCAACCTCCTTGGTGGGGTATGTGTTGTGACGCTAATGCCATCACTTAGAATTTGGGATGGCTTTCCCTTGTCTGTACAAGATATTGGGGCTTGTCCATTTGGCTGGAAACCTGTTCAATGCAGGGCAGGAAGGGAATACATTTATTTGGTTACAAAGAAATTTGAGAGAGATAAGAAATACAAATGCTACAGTAGAATGAGTAGGTCCTGTTTGGAACAAGGCATTGGAGGCGTTGGGATTAACATTGATGCTGAGATAACACTTCCTCCATTCCTTTTTATAAAATAGAAGACATCTCTTTTTTCCTCTTTGTAAAATAGATTTAGTGGTTGCCTTGAAAGAATTTTGTAAACTTCCATCTTACCCTCACTTAATTACAAAAATGACTCATTCAATTCCTCATTTTCTCAGATAATTTTCTCTCTCTAATATACATTTTGCCTCCACCATATGTTCTCTTTGCTCCACATAAATGAGGGAATTTTTTGAAAACAAAGTTCATTCTTTTTTACATATGTATTGCACCTAACCAATTTTAACTAACTTTTCGAAGAACCAAGTTAGTTAATCCCATGTTATAGAAAGGAAGCGAGTGAATAACACTTTAACATGTTTGGCATGAGGCACTAAGTAATACTTGGATTGCACAATACCATCACTCCCCTGGTATTGAAAAATCAATCTCAGTATTGGTTTTTTCATGGCTAAAACGCACATGCCTCCTCATCCTCATCACTTCTCATCCAACGATGCAATCATCTACTGCTTCACCCTTTCCCTCTTTGTTGGACCACTCACCTTTTCCAGCTTCCCCCTCCCTCCCTCATCTCCTCATCATCCCTCCCTTGTAGGTAGAGGATAATGGAACAGGAAAGAACAGAGTGAGACGTTAGAAGAAGCGAAGATAGACTTGGCAAGAAAATACCTGAATTTGAAACCCTTCCACTGTGCCAAATCTGACAAAAATATACCACCTTGGGCATGAACAGCGTCCACAATGGGAGGATGCTGACTTGGTTTTCTTGGTATGAGCCATGATGCTTTGAAGTGTAAAAGAATGGGATTTTGGTGGAGAATGGAAGTTTTTGGTGTCGAGAGAGCGAATGGAGAAAGGGTGAGAATCTGAGTGATTTAGGAGGTTTTTAATGGAATAAATGGAGGGGTTTTGACGGTTAAGGGATTCCGAATGGGTATGTAACAGTTTGGGAAAGGTTGCAACTGATCGAGTGATCTGATTTGAGAGTACTCGAGTGAAGAAAAGTGTGGTTAGGGTTCGAGTGAATGACGAAAAGAGGGATTTTGAAGATCAGATGCACCAACACTCGAGTATTGACACTCAGTACTCGAGTGTTGAGATAAAAACTACCAAACACTCGAGTGTTGCTATGACAGCACTCGAGTATTGTACCAGAGAAGATGAACAGACAAGCTAGCACTCAAGTAATATCCTTGAGTACTTGAGTGTTGAGCCTTTCTTGCCAACACTCGAGTATTGGTTTTCCAGTACTCGAGCATCGGGGTCCCCTTTTCTTAAAAAACTTACCAGCACTCGAGATTACCATGGAATACTCGAGTATCGGGGTCCTCTGTCACTAAAACACCACAACACTCGAGTATTGACTTTTCAATACTCGAGTATTTGAATTTATAAGTTCAAAATACTCACCACACTCGAGTGTTGAGATTGAACACTCAAGTATTACGTTTACTTTCATTCAGTACTCGGGTATTTGACTTCAAGTGACGCTCAGTACTCGAGTGTTGGTTTCCAGAACTCGAGTGTTACTCCCCATGTTATCACTTGAACCTGAAACTCGAGTATTTCAACATATTAAGCAGTTAACACTCGAGCATTACCTCAAAGCACTCGAGTGTTCAAAAAAATTATTGAACACTTCTTTTCTCTGCTTTTAGTACTCGAGTTTTAACTTCAAGTGATTGATTCAACACCTGTAAAACTTTGTCAAAACACTCCGAAGCTTAAATTAGTAATGATATAATCATCAAAATAACATTAAATCAACATTATACTTACAATTCATTGGGATTTACCATTCCCAATTCTCTTCTGATATTCATGAATTGTTCTCTGGCTAATGGCTTAGTGAAAATGTCAGCCAGCTGAAGATGAGTAGGAATGAATTCAACCTTAATGTCCTTGTTTTGAACATGATCTCTAATGAAATGATGTCTGATATCAATGTGCTTGGTCCTTGAATGATGCACAGGATTCTTTGAGAGATTTATTGTGCTGGTATTGTCACAATAGATGGGAATTTCTTTAAAAATCATTCCCAAATCCTGGAGTTGCTGCTTCATCCATAAAACTTGAGCACAACAGCTTGCAGCAGCAAT
>JANTPZ010102799.1:0-19864 GCA_025593235.1 Vachellia pachyceras
TTTGAACTTTAAGTTCTCTTGGTGACTTTTTCCAATGGTGTTCTTGAATATCTTAAAACCCTAAAAACCATGGCATAAGATCCATGTAAATATCCAACCAACAAGTTGCCATAAATCTTGCAATTTGTAGGTTTTTCAAGAGTCGTACAAGTTCAAATTTTGGTTTTTATGGTTCCTTAAACTTCTAAAATCCATCTCTTAGCTTTACCCTACACAAAACATCATTTTAAAGCTAATGGAACCATCAAAATGCTCAAAAACACATCCTTTCTATTTTTTCTTTAACTTGGACGAAAATAGCAAAAATAAGGAAAGGAAGGGTTTTTCAACTTTGCTCATGAAACCATGTGTTTCCTTCCTTCCAAAACCCCTTTTTTTTTTAAATTTAATCTGCTCAAAAACACCTTCCTTAGACCAAAAGAAATTTGGGCAGCACTTCCCCATAAACATAAGCTTTCCATAAATCTTTACAACAACTTAAAACAACAACAACAACCAACAACTTGTCTTTTACCCCTCAAGGAAGAGTTTGCAACCATATACCACTTTTAAAACCTTCTCCTTTCCATTTTCAACTCTTGAAGTCCTAGCCATCCTCTTCTAAAAGAGAGGCTCATCCAAGGAACAACTCAAGAGAAGGTAGTAGTAGTTGCAAGGCTCAAGAAGAGAGGGATTTGGTTGCAAGAACACATTACCATGTGTTTGAAAGCTTGGGTTTCTTCTTTCTTTTATTTGGGAGGGAGTGTTTTCTAGAGAGAAGGGAGAGCAAATTTCAGATTTCAAGAGAAAGAGAGGGAGGGACAAAATTGTGAGGGGGAGAGAGAGAGGTTTTATTGAGTTTAATGTGGTCTCTTGTAATTTGTGTGATGGAAATTCAAACTTGGGGACCAAGTAACTAAACACTTGATCCATATTAAGCCACATCACCTTGTCTCCTCCTAGCTAAAAAAAAAAATTTCAGACCCCTAGGTGTCAGATTTTGCTGGCTGGGCCCTTGCCCGGTCCCGTTGCATGATTCGGTGGCATGCATTTCCGTAAATTACCCTTTACACGGGTAACTACTTTTTTACTTTTCCGAAGACTTTATCTTTCATGTGGAACCATTCCATAGGCCTCCTTGCCTAGGTGGCATCATGTCATAGTCCATAGCATCTCCGGGTTTCCCTCGCAACTCATCTGGATTCCTCGATTTGCGTGCAACACCGTAAAACGGGCTTCCGGCGGCCAATTTGACTTAAGGAAATGGAAAAATTCTATATTTTTCCCTGATTCTTAAGCTCTTTTCCATTCCTTGAAATTCTTTCTGGATTTTCCGTAATTAATTTTCAAAGAAAATACTTTTTCGGGCTTTTCGGGCATTGTTGTTCTCTGTACAATGAAACTACCCGCACCGTATACCGGGTAACAATTTTATTAATTACTTTATGACCCAACTAAACTTTTCTCAGTTCAAGTCTCTGGCATTTGAGGACTCCGGCTACCTCAAATAATTATTTCTTTATCATCCTCAACTCTGAAATCCTTTATTTATGAAAATGCCACTGCTTTATCTTATTTTCCTCTTATTTACGAAAATGCCACTACTTTCTTCCTTCTTTCTCAATTACCAAAATGCCATCACTTTTTTACTCTTTCTTAATTCCAACCTTACCCTTGGTTGACTTTGACATTTTTGGTCAACTTTGACTTTTAAGTTGACTTTGACTTTTTGGTCAACTTTGACTTTTTGTTGTCTTTTGAACAAATTACCAAAATGTTCTTATTATTTAATGACATTTTATGCCCTAGGCATTTTTAATCAAAACGACCAATTTATCCTTATTAAGCCAAATGACCATTTTGCCCTTTAGTCATTCTTACTTAAAATCTTTAAGACTAGGGGCTTAGTCGATCATCCTTTCTTGTCTATAGGCATTTTTCTTTATACTTTTCTTATCCATGAGACTCAAATCATCTCGTAATTTATCGGTTTGGCCTTTATTTCCATTTACGAAATTTGGGATATTACATTTCTTTCCCCCTTAAAATAAATTTAGACCTTCGAGTTAAACGACTTTAAGCTCTTGTTACTTATCTTCCATTACATTTCCCCACATAACTTTCTCTGATATGCTAGCCCTTACTAGATCACCTTTAACTGGGAAACAGGGAATTCCAGGCTCACTTAACTCATCCTTGGGGGTAAGGCCAAACGATAACTACTGTCTTTAACTTTTATACTCTCAGCACATCTCTTTAGCTGAGCCTCTTAACCTTGAAGACTAACTTGACCTTCATTATTGGAGATATCTTTCAAAGATATATGATCTCCAACCTTAACTATAATGGTCATCTTCTCTTATTGTCATGTTTGACTTACTCATTAGTCACATCTCTATTGGCTTTATCTTCTTAGCCATTCAGTTGCTGCTTAGAATCATGCCAATCTCTTCCTTTGCTAGAGTTTCTTGACCTTTAATAGTTGACCGTTCATTTTTAGAGTTAAAATTTCTAAGAAAAATCTTACTTGCTGCCTTACATGTAATGGTCACTTCCTTTAGTTAGCCTTACTATTTGCTAACTTTGGCTATCTAGCACTTTCTGCATCTTTGCCTTTAACTCACTCTTTAGTCTTTTTCTTTCATTACTTAGTGAGTTCATTTAATCAAAAAGGACTTTCTTATTCTCTTTCTTTTCTTCATTACCATAGCCTCATAATAAGCTTTGGAGGGATATAACATCATTTTCTGAACTTTAGCATTCCGAATCTTAGCATTCCATTAGGGAACTTTTGAGATCTTTACTTCCCTTGGCTCTTCAATGCTTTCATCATTCAGAGAAAATTTACTTTATGATCTAATTCTCTCATCATTTAACTAGCCTCATGATTATGTATTCGCGTCTATGCTGGAGGCTTTAAGTTCCAAACTTTGAAGCTTTCTAACATTCTTTGCTTCTTCGATTCATTGTGCTCTTTAGCTGGCCTGATTATAACTCATTCAGGACCTACAACTCTCCTATGTACTTACCTTTCTTTACTTTCCCCTTTTTAGGGATTGGAATAAGCTCACTCTAATTGACATATGGCTTCTCTAAGGAAATAGTCAAGGGTACTCTCTCTGTACTAGCTACTATCATTAGGACATTTTCTTATCTTGAGCCCATTTTTGGTCGTCTCATTCTCATGTTCTAAGAGCAGAATCATGCTTCTGACTCCAAGCCTCTTCATAGGCTTCTTTCTTGAGGTCCATCATGACCTTGTGCGCATCAGCGCCATTCAGTAGGCTTGGTCCCAAACCTTTGCCTCGTAACATCACGAAGGGAGTCATTCTTGCTCTTTAGAAACCCTTAGACCATGAAACATGGGTTAAGAATAAGCTATCTATCCTCAATAATAACTAGACTGATAATTCCCCAAGACTAACCATAGAAACCAATGTTGTTTTCTGAGATCTTGCTTATTCCTTTTTGTTGCTCTAGCACCCTTCTAGCACTTATCTTTTCATATCACTTTAACTTATAACTGTTAGCTTTCTCAGGCTACATCCCTTTTTTCGTACTTCTTACTCATTCTTCTCATGTCACATCTCTTTTGTTATACTTCTTGAACTCTCAGACATTGATTCCTTCATTTGGCTAATTCTTTCAATGTCTACTCTATGCCAAACTGCTATCTTTCAGGATTTACTAATCCTTACTACTTCTTTAATCTTTACTAATAATTGCAGAGAAAGAGGATTACCATTCTTCTCTTCTTATTAGCTCATATGGTACTCAAACTCTTCAACGAATTCTGCCTTTAATTGCTATTAGCTCATTCATTCTCTCTTCATATTGGGAATGGTTTGCTCTATATGCCTTCATGTTACTCTGCTCTTTCTCATGGGGTAATATAGGAAGCACACAATTGTTTCCCATTGGAGTGTTATTTATTCCTGTCTATCAGGAATTTGCTTTTCTTCTCATCTCTCAGGAAGTAGCTTGCCTTGTGCTAGGGCAATTAGTCCCATGTACCTCTATCTATCAGAGTTTGCCTTTCTTCCTTTCTATCAGGAAGTGGTTCACCTAACTGCGGTTACTTTAATTATCATACGCCTAACTGCGATGATAGCATAGGAAAAATCACCATTCCAAACTTTAAAAAGATACTTTTTTGCTAAAGCGTTCTCTGGTATGCTTTCTGTTGAGTACTTCCTCTTCTCATGCTGACACAACTTACTTTGTCCCAATTAGGGAACCTTTTCTATCTTTCTTATTCAATTAGCAGTGGCATTTACTAATAAGATTTCCACTTCTCATATTAACATTAGGCCTGAGGGTCACACCTTTCTACGATGCCTAAAAACATAGTGAAATATCACTGGTTTAAATTGCATCTCTTAAGGCATCATTGAACTCTATATTACTTGCCTTTACTATTCTGAGGTGTACCATATCACTTCTTTCTCATCATTAACATTGTTCTGATGCGCTACCTTACTTTCCTTCTGGTAGCTATTAAGATTCCTTGACCAATCCACCAATGGTCATTTCAGCTTTGCAATTCATTCTCATAGGAATCTTTTATCATATGAGGATTTAAGCCTATATACTATCAGATAGTTCATTACGAAGTATCCTCGACTCCACTGCTAGTACTATGCCTTTATTGCTGTTAAACTTGGGCTGGTTCACTTTGGAACATCTGTTGTGGTTACTGAAATTACTACCACTACGTTTAGCACAATCTATCTGTCTTACTCGTAATGATCATAAAGCCTTTCAGCAGCTCCAGTACTTCAGGTACTATCTTCTTTCAAATTTCTTTAGGAAATTAACCACAACTTATTCAACGTCTGCCCAACTCATTCTCATATTTAACTGTCATAAGATACAGCCAAAACAACACTTTTGTAGCATAACCATATTTCAACTATTCATACCTTATGTCTTTATTTACATCTGGCATTAGAGTCACTAAACAGGATTTTATCATTGACTTTATCCCGTCTTCCTGCTTCAATAACTCATTTTAACCTCTAAATGATTCTAATGTATGGAACTTCATCTCTGATAGCATATTTTGTCCAGTACACAATCATATCCTAGCTCACTATTAGCTTAGGATGTATAACAACCTCAAATGTTACTGGACTATCAAATATTCATTCTTTAAACATCTCTTCCATCTTAATCTCAGAGGTAAGATTCAGTCTTATCTAGTATCCTATGCTCTTTCATCATTGTCATAGCCACCTATGTTATCCTTCTATTCAATGCATCGACAATTACATTTTGTTTTACCCGGATAATACTTTATCTTTTAGTCATAGTCTTTGAGCAATTCCATTCATCGTTTCTATATCCAATTCAGCTATTTCTAATCTTGTAAATACTTGAGACTCTTATGGTCACAATACAGCTTGATGGTTGCTCCATATAAATTATGCCTCTATATCTTTAGAGCGTAAACTATCGCTGCTAGCTCCAAATCATGCGTGGGGTAATTCTCTTCATGTGGCTTTAACTGCCGAGAGGCATAAGCTACTACTCTCCTCTATTGTATTTAAACACATCCTAGTCCATGCTTACTAGCATCACTATAGACCACACAGGTCTCCTTTGAATCAGGGATTATCAATACAGGGTCTGAGGTTAGTTTTCTCTTTGTAACTCATGAAAACTAGCCTCACTTTTCTCATCCCACGAAAACAACTTGTTCTTTCTTATGAGCTTAGTCAGCGGCAAAGCAATCTAAGAAAAGTTTTATATAAAACAACAGTAAAGATCCGCTAGGCCTAGAAAGCTCCTGACTTTGGTTACTATCCTAGGTAGATTCTCTCTCAATACTACCCCTACTTGGGCGCAGTATATTGCGACTCCTTCCTGAGAGATCAGGTACCCTAAGAAGTTCACTTCTGTTACTGTCCTAGGCCGATTTCGTCTCAGTAATGCCTTTACTTTGGCGCAGTCCACAGCAACTCCTTCCTGAGAGATCAAGTGCCTTAGGACTCTAATAACCAGCCATCATACTTACTGAGCTTAGCATATAAATGTTTTTCTTTTAAAGTTGTCAATAAAATTCTCAGATGCCTTTCATGTTCCTCTAAAGATTGGGAGTACACTATGATATCATCTATGATGACTATGGCAACTGATCCAGGTATTACCGAAAGACATGGTTCATGTAATCTGTTAAAATGGCAGGGGCATTCATCAATCCAAACGGCATCATTAAGAACTCATAATATATGTGTCTGTCTGGAAAGCCGTCCTGGAAACATCTTCATCTTTATATTCCATCATCATCTATCTACCTCTTGCTCCAGTTTATAATTAGCTAGCTAGACTTTTATTTCTAAGGGCAAATCATCACCTTGAAAATCTTTTCAGGTCACGTATTCCACTTTTCTATGACTTAAACGTCTAGGGTTCCTTTTAATATGATGGGTTATGTTTACTAAATTTACTAATCCGATACTAGACATCATCTCTTTTATCTTGCCCTAAGTGGAGCTGGAGGGGATATTAGAATCTGCTGACCCTGGTTGAAGAACATTATGATTCTTGTTAGCTAAGGCTGCTGTTACTGCTGCCTATATGGTAGCTTCTCTGTCTGCTATCCTTTCTTGCTCTTGGCGAGCCTGGTTCTCTCTCTTAGCTGTTCCATGACTCTTTGCTGTTTGGTGAGTCTCATTATCTCTTACATTAGGCCATCTTGTCTAGCCTGACCTGTTGTCTTTCAATATTTTGGGTTCTGCGATTCTCACCATCTTGCTCTTCTCAATTCTTTAAAATGAATAGCTATATTAATATCATAACTTATCTTCCGCGTTCGCCGTTATAACCGTTAGGGAACTTCTCAATTATAAGGGCTTTTAACTTTTCTAGACCTACTTCTAGAAATTAGGTATAGGGAATTCTATAACCCTAATTCCCACATCTCCATAGCTCTTTATTTGGAATGGTCACCATCAAAGTCCAAGACCATTTGTTGTACCCTACTGCATCTTCTGCCAGCTAATCAAGCTCAAAGGCCTCTATGGCCCTTTTCTATTCGAGCTAAATCAAATCTTCATCCTTGAAGAGAAGTATAGTTTTGGAATTTACGGGTCTTCGATTCCCAGATACGCCCTATCAAATTCATGGTATCTGGATTTCCCGTGAACTATCTCTTCTGGACGGACTTCATAATCTCGACTAGATCTCCTAGTTGCCTCCGCAACTCGCTTGAATCTTGAGATGATACTATGGTATTGGATCCTGATCCATATGGAGTATATTCGGGATTCTCTTCCCGTTTCTGGATCGTCTTCTATTATTGATATGATTAGCCTCTCTGGCTTAATCATAAAAGATTCTTTCAATGGCTTTCTGAGACATACTTCACATCTTTCTCCGATACCGGCATCTCTTCTGGCTCACCGGCTTGATAGCAATTGGTTTTGTTCAACCCATAATCATCTATCATTCCTTTTTTTCCTGAGCGCTTCTCCTGCAGCATACCCATCTCAGCTTGTGGATTGTCTTCCTCTTTAACGGGCTCCTCCGTCTCACGAGGATTGTCATCGTTTATTGACGGTTTGGAGTGTAAACTTGTCTCCGGGGTATGCGTATCATATTCCTCGTAATCAGGATCACGTGTTTGTGTTATCTTAATGCTATCACTACTAGTGCTTAGCTATTTACATTCATTTCATTTCCAAATATAAATGAATTAATCATTCAAACACAAGCCATAACTCAAGCAATGCACTCACATACTTCAAACATCAAGTCATGTTATAATGCAATATAATCATTGTGGGCCCATAAGCCAAAACCTTGGGCTCTGATACCACCAAGTGTAACACCTATTTTCCCCCTATTTCCTCATATTAGATCACTTTAGAACCACTATTGGTCTTTGGATAACTCAAATTGGCATTTTTAGTGAACTTGAAAATTTTCTTTTTCTTTAAAAACGATGTTACTGTTCACTGGCTCATTTTCTAGATTCCTGGCCCAACTTTGAAAATTCATAATTAATTCCAGAAAAATCAAAATTGAGTGGTTCCAATTTCTAAATTTACTTTATTAAGTGATCTATAGGGGAAAAATACTCATTGGTTCCAATCCTTGCCCATTTGAATCAGTTTATTTAGTCAAATTTGTAGCTCAATGGTTACTTCCAGTTTTTCCCAGATTTCCCCCTTAACTTTGAAAAATCATATCTCATGGAATACACATCTGAATTTCACAAACTTTATATCATTTCAAATCTCAGGATGTGTAGTATTTAACTGAAAAGTTTTAGCTCATTTGGAGCTCGCTTGCTATTTTTCATTGACGTTGGAAATAGGTCAGTTTCCAAGGCCTTTGGAACCCATTTGTTTTGAAATCCAACTTCTCTTAAAAATTACCAAAACCTCTTTTTGGTTCATAACCAAACCCCTATCATGCATGATTACTTCCTTATCATCCTTTAGCTTATTTAGTCCATTTTCATGCATGCATCATCACATATTCACTTGCTTCTTCACATAGGGGTTTATAGCTTACAACTCAAACAACTTGCAAAATAGATGGCCAACCATCAACCTATTTACACAAAATTCCTGAAGCAAACATAATATCTTCAACCATCAATAATCTCATTCTTACCCTTGCTTGAGCCTCCTCCTACATGGTTAGTTGGTGGATAATGAGATTTTTGTAAATCCCAATAGCAAAACTAGCTAAACAAAAGTATTGTGAATATGCATGTAACAACCTTTTAACAAACATATGAGCATGTGACATGTGATATGTTCAAATGACATTTTTATATGCATATATATAGCCATAGCACTCAAGATCACATTTCATACTCATATTACCAAAATGTTCTTATTATTTGATGACATTTTATGCCCTAGACATTTTTAATCAAAATGACCATTTTACCCTTATTAAGCCAAATGACCATTTTGCCCTTTAGTCATTCTTGCTTAAAATCTTTAAGACTAGGGACTTAGTCGATCATCCATTTGTCTATAGTCATTTTTCTTTATACTTTTCTTATCTATCGGACTCAAATCATCTCGTAATTTATCGGTTTAACCTTTATTTCCATTTACGAAATTTGGGATATTACAAGATGCACGTACCAAAAGCTGTGTTCTTAATTATGTACATAGTACAGAACCTGTTAATGGTCCTCGCTTGCACAGGCCTGTTCTTAATGTAATTAAAACCAAAATGACAATTTTTAGTGAAACATGTCATTTCAAGTCCAGCTAATAGCCTAGTATTTTGCTATATGTATTCGTTGATTGGCAACTTTTATTTCATTTTATTGTGAATTTGGATTTTTTCATTGTCTTGATCCTTTGTCGGCAAGGAACTAAATTTTGAGTCGGCAGTATTATTTCCCAATGTTGAGTATGCCATTCACAAGAAGCCACAAATGGATTATGAGAGTGATCGATCACTTTTTATTACATGGTTTTGATCTATTCTTGTTATTCGTTTGTTTTTATTTATATCATAATTTTGATTTTCTTATTTAAGCAAATTATGCAAACATCAATTTTATAATTAAAGTTGATTGAATTTACGTAAGAACCAAGTCAAGATTCTAATGAAAGAGGGTCTACTAGAAAAAGACATTTAGTTTTCATGACAGTGACTCTTTCAGAGTAGGGGAAATTTCTAGGGTGGAAAGACAGCCCAAACCAAAAGCCGAATTGCTTGGGACTGTCATTTTGCATATGGAATTATAGGCGTTAGATTTAGCAGAAAGAGCTAGTCTCTTCCGATTCAATGGAGTTGGCCATGAAGTTATACTGGATTTCAGGCTTACTCATCAGATAATACAGTGTAATTTATCTTGCCCAGTGCTTATATTTATTTTTTTAATTTTATATTTTTATTTTACCAAATGGTCCACAAACCCTTCTCCTCCCTCAATTTCCTATTCCTCCTTCAGCCTCTCTATTCTCTCCAGGTTATGATCCCTCAATTTCCTACCCTCTCATTTTTCCTTTTAAAATCTAATTTCCACCATCATATTAAAAAAAATGAATGGTTTAGATTAATTATTTTTGACAAAAAATTATTAAAATATTTTATAACTTAATTTTTTTCTCTTTTTCTTATATTACACTGTAGTAAACTGCAGAGATCAAATTTTAGGGCCCAAATTTATTTATTTGTTCTTATAAATTATTTTAATAATACTTTTCTAAAATATTGAATCTAAACTATTCATCTCGATCGTATATGATGGTCAAGATTCTATTCAGAGAGAGGGAGAGAAAGAGAGAGAGGGCAAGGGTGTGATAGTGAGAAGATCTGATGAATTCTCGCTCTCCTCCGTGGCTCTGTCGTCCCTCTTGTCTCCTTCATCATTCTCCCTCTTATCTTCTCAATGTTTTGTGCGATCTGGTTTTTTATAGTTAATTTTATGTAATCTGGTTAGACTATTTCCCTGCTTGGTGTGATCTGTTAAATGGGATTTCAATTGCAAATGAGTGACCTATAAAATTTAAATTCCCGATTTATAATGAAGATTCTCACATTGGCATTTGTTTAATTTGAATAAGTGTTTGTCACTTATCTTTCAGTAATTTTTTTTTAAAAAAAAAATCATTACCACCGTTTAAATTCATCTTTTAAATCCTAAGTGTGATTTCTGTCAAGCAGCTAGAATAAGTAGCCACAAAGCTATCTCCTTATTATATAGGCTGCTATAACCGTCATTAATTTATTCCCAAACATTAAAAAATTGTCATAGGCAGACAAATTTATCCAACTAATTATTTTCTCTCAAAAAGTGATTTTTGTTTTCTCCATCTTTGCCTTCGAACAACATATATGGCTCCATTATAAAGTCCATCAATTTGAAGACTGGAGAGTCCACATGCAAGCTGATGCTACGAATCTGATAGGCAATCGGCCCCTCAAGGTTGAAATACCTTATTAAGAAATTAAACTAGGACAAGTCCCACTTTTGAAAGAACCAAAGAAGGTGAAGTGTACAAATATTTGTGGCAAGTCTATCAAAATAGTATTTAGTTGGAGCCGGGTTCAATAGTGATCATTATTTATCTTTTATTCTTAAGATTACTGTTACTAATGCGAACGAAATATAAGGAATTGTGTGAAGGAACAAGAAGTTTATGATAGCTAAAATCCACTTTTGCGCAAATAGAGAGAGCGGCGAACTTGGTGAAAAACATCATTAGAAATTTTAGTGAAGTCAAAAGAGCTTGTGTTAAAATTAAAGTCTCGGGTCTTCGATAAAGAGTTAGTTGATTGTAATTGGAAATATTAAAAAAAAGATAAATATACTTCTTAAAAGCATTTATTTATGCATATAATTACATTATATCAGTTTATAAATTAAACAAGTTAATTTAGGGGAAAAAGATGATAAACATAGACACATTCAAGTAGTGTGTTTAGTTTCATTAATTTCCCCAATAAAAATTAAATAGCTCTTATGTTAAGGATCGAAGGTAGTATTTCAGGCTATCGCTCTAAAGTGTTGGTGATAGATTGATAGAACATAGTGATGACCCCACTCGAAATTCATTATTATATGTTGGTATATGATAACTTGAAGGGAGATTAGGAAGTGGAGATTCAAACTTAAACACGTGAACTACTTGCCTTATTGAGGGCCTATAATTATGATCAGGATGGGCAAACCACAAACCAATAGTCATTAGGCATTTGATTTCAGCATGATCAGGATGGGCAAACCACAAACCAATAGCCATTGGCTTGATGGATTTTCTTCCACAAGCTATCTCCAAAGCAACCACTTCAAAACTGTATACATCATATTTTTCACTGGCCCATCCAATGGTAAGACATTTAGGATCCACATAGCCAACAGTTCCATCCAAAGCTGTAGTTTGTGCATCTTTGGCATAGTCAACAAATCTTGCTAATCCGAAATCTCCAAGATTGTATTGAAGTTGGAATCTAGCATGACGTTGTTTGATTTTACGTTCCTGTGAACCATGAGAACTTTGGAAGGGATCCAAGAGAACTTTGGAGTTTAAGTTCAAAAGGAAAAGCTTAACAAAGGTAGCAAGACTACTAAACTAAACTTATGTTTTATGAAACTTTGTTGTGAATTATGCATGATTTTTGTGATGAATGAAGTCAATGATATGAGTATGAAATGTGATATTGATTGCTATGGCCATATGCATATAAAAATGTAGTTTGAACATATCACATGTTATATGCTCATATGCTTTTTTAAAAGTTGTTATATGCATATTCACAATACTTTTGTTTAGCTAGTTTTGCTATTGGGATTTCAAAATCTCATTATCCAACTAACCATGTAGGTGCAAGCACAAGCAAGGGTAAGGAAAATGTTCTTGATGCTTGAGGATGAGGCTTATGCTTGCTTGCTTTTGTGTGTAAATATGCAAAATGATACCTTGTCTTTGAAGTTGCTAGGTTTGTAACTTAAACCCCCAATAGGAGGGAACATGTAAATATGGATGATGCATGTATGCATGGAAATGAGCTAGGAAGGCTAAAGGATGATAAGAAACCAATCATGCATGCTAAATGTAAGTTCATGAACCAAAAAGAGGTTTTGGTGAATTTAAGAAAATTGGTTTTCAAAGTTGAAGGGTTCCAAATGCCCTGAAAAAATGAATATATTTCAAGTGATGACTAAAAATAGCAGCGAGCTCCAAATGAGCTGAAATTTTCTGGTCAGAAACTACACATTCTAAGCTTTAAAATGATATAAAGTTTGCAAATGTTGGATGTGTACATTAAGAGATATGATTTTCTAAAGTTAAGGGAAAAATTGGAAAAACTGACAGCGACCATTTGGACATCACCACGGTTTCTAAATAAACTGTATCAAATCGAAAAGAATTGGAACCAATGAGTATTTTTACACCGTACTTAATAAGCAAAATTTAGAAATTAGAATCACTCAGTTTCGAATTTTCTAGAATTTATTATGATTTTTCAAATTTTGGCCAGAAATCTGGAAAAAGACCCATGAACAGTACTAGCATTTTTATTTAAACATTTTTGAAAATTTTAGTTCTCAATTTTGGGTCAAACCTTGATATACAAATCCCAAGAGTGATTCATAAGTGATTTAAAATAAGAAAATAGAGGGAAAATATGAGATGTCACAGTAAACATGCGGTCTAAAAGAGGTATATTTTAGACTGCATCCACCAGATGTGGTTTAAATGAAAATTTTTAATACTTAACCTAGAACGTAGAGAACATCATCAATTTTCATTTTTGAAGAGAGTATCACTCTCATTATCTATTTGATGGGAATTGTCTGTCCATATTGTATTCTTGTTGATGGGGAGGCACTGATGCCTCTCAAGTTCATCAAGGGGCCCCTATTATGTGCTATGTGTACAAAAGCACTCGTGTCTATTATCCACGGTGCATCATCCCAAAGGTTACCTGAAAAGTTGGCCCCAAGTGGGCTGGACTCTATTGCTTCAACAGACTCAAATATTACATGAGTTTGTGTACTGCTCGCAAGAAAGACTCAAAATAGGGCTTATACCGCTGTTGACTTGTTATACTCTCTACCACTTTGGATGTCTTAATGTTTAAGTCTCGACTTGTTCTAGTCATTGAGGTATCCCATGAGATCATATCACTTATCTTCTATGTGACCGAGTTTATGGTAGTGGTTGCAGCTTAGTCATCCTTCTTGTGATCGCCACGTTCATTTTGGACTTGAAAAATGGCTGACTCCATCATTAGTTTGTTGGTCACCATGATTTGCTTCTATTGTTTATCTTGAGGCACCATATTGTACGCCATACCAAGTCATGGAAGAGAGTTAGTTTATAGTCATGCTTTGAGCACCAGTGTATTTGTGAATGTGATAAACAGATTTGCTCTTCAGTTATTTAGATTGTACACATGGCAGACTTTTATAGGTTCTGTTAAATCTCCCTGCACCAGTCTTTTCCTGTTATAACAATTACCTGTACAGTATATATGTAATGGCTTCTTGCACCATCAATATACACTGACTTGAGCAAATATTATCTCTGTCTCCCTATTCTTAACTTGGTATCAAAGCGCAGAAGCTCACCATGTCATCATCGTCGTCATCCTCTGTTGAGTCTACATCGTCTGCGTCTTAGAAACCTTACTCCCTGTTCAACTCATTGAGCCAAACATCTGTGATCAAGTTGGATCGCTCAAATTATCTGGTTTGGGAATCGATCGTTCGTCCACTAATTGAAGGAAATCGCCTCGAGAGCCATGTTGATGGTACGACTCACGCTCCACCCAAGATCGTTCTTGATGCTGTAGGACCGAAGCTGAATCCAACCTATACAGACTGGTTTGCTGTGGATCAACTGCTTGTTGGCTGGCTACGAAACACAATGACTCCGGAGGTGGCTGCCCAACTTCTTTACTGTCATACAACCGCCGAACTCTGGAATGAAGCTCGCACCCTTACTTTTGCGTCCACCAAAGCTCGTGTCATGGTTGTTAAAAATGAGTTGCACAACACTCGCAAAAATTCTCTCAAGATGGATGCATATCTCAGTAAGATGAAAGGATTCTCTTATGAACTTGCACTTGCTGGCTGTCCCATAGGAACTGATGACCTGATTCTCCATATTCTCAATGGCTTAGATGCAGAGTATAATGCGATTGTTGTCAAATCGATAGATCAACCCAACATAACATGGATAGAAGCTCAGAGTGCTCTCCTGGCCTTTGAAACTCGTCTGGAACAGTTGAATCATTTCTCTGCTCTAAGCATCCAGCAGTCGATCAACCTCGCTCACAGGAATGAACACTTTAGCGACAATTATCATCGTGATTCTGGTCGTTCCAGGGGATGGCGTGGAAGTTTTCAAAATACTAGAGGAATGGGACGCTCCCGCGGTCGACAGGGCAATCGCCCCTTCTGCAGCTACTATCAGCGCCTTAGACACACAGCTGCAACTTGCTACCAACGTGAAGAATTGTCGACCTATCATACACCACAAGCTCACTATGCCTCTCCTCACTCGGTAATTGATCCATCCTGGTACATGGATAGTGGTGCTAACTACCATGTTACTCCACATTCTGAGTAACTTGACAATATCATTCCCATTGGTAAGTCCTATCTTACTACATGCACAGGAGAAAAGAGCTCAATTATGGGTATTGGTTCCACTTCTATTCCGTGTTCTCATTCTGATCTTATGCTAAAAGACGTGTTATATGTTCCCTCAGCCAACAAAAATTTAATGAGTGTTCACAAGTTAGTCCATGATAATCCTGTCTCTGTAGCCTTCGCTAATGATCATTGTGCTGTGAAGGACAAGAAAACAGGAATGGTGCTGCTACGAGGGAAATCCATGGACGGACTATATCCAATGACAGCAAGCACGGAGCTACGAGATCAACCACCTAAGCCCAGAGTTTATGTTGCTCATGCGACTGAAGGCCATCTAAATACATTGAGAAGGTGGCACCATATCTTGGGCCATCCTAGCACTAAAGTTTTACGTCAAGTTTTCAAAAATTGTAATATTTCAATTCAAGTTGAGGATAATTTCATTTGTGAAGCTTGCCAGTTAGGAAAAGCAAAGCGTCTTCCATTTCCAACTTCTATGTCACAGTCTTCCTTTCCTTTTAAACTTGTTCATATGGACGTCTGGGGCCCTGCTCCAATTCAGTTCCCTGGGGGACACCGATTTTATGTTCATTTCATGGATGACTTCAGTCGCTTCACATGGTTTTACCCGCTGAGGCATAAATTAGAAACAATAACTGCCTTCAAACACTTTAAAACTTATGTAGAGAATCAGTTTAATGTGAAGATCAAAGCCATTCAGTGTGATAACAGCACAAAATTTAAACCCATTATTCCCATTGCTCAAGAAGAAGGCATCCAACTTCGCTACACGTGTCCATACACGTCAGAACAGAATGGTAGAGCAGAACGGAAGCACAGGCACATTGTGGAGATGGGATTAACTCTCTTAGCGCATGCTCACATGCCCTTAAGATACTGGGTTGAAGCCTTCCAAATGGCAGTTTTCTTGATTAATTGTTTGCCTACTGGTGTCTTGCAGGATAATACTCCTCTGTTTTCACTTCAAGGAACAGAGCCCAGCTATCTAGAGTTTAAGCCATTTGGGTGCGCTTGTTATCCTTGCCTTCGACCTTACAACGTGCACAAGCTGGAATTCAGAAGCAAAAAATGCGTGTACCTCGGCCCTGCATCCCAACAGAAGGGCTGTAAATGCTTAAGCGAGTCGGGGAAGATCTTCACTTCGCGACATGTGGTTTTTGATACAACAGTGTTCCCTTTCTCTACTGGGTTCCTCTGTTCAGCTTCATAAAGTCAGCAACGCCCAGAAGAAACAGATATTCCTTATATAATACTTCTGTCTCATGAGCTGCATATAGCACAACATCCTGTAGAACCCACACAACCTCTATCAAGACCTGAGGAACTTGAAGGACTTCCTTCATCACTACCATTAACTAAACAGGCATCAGACTCGGATAGCAATCCTGAAATGTTACCACCTGCAAGCTTGTCACTATCAAGCCCCACGACTGAAACAAATTTGGAACCTACTGAGCCCATTACTGAGCATCACATGGTTACTCGGGCCAAGAATAGCATCACACGGCCCAAACATCCTTACATTGGGCTGCTTGAAATGGAAAATCCAATAACGCTGACCAAAAGTACAGAGCCCGATCAGTCCAAGAAGCATTCCAGTCACCGGAATGGTCTGCCGCAATGGAAAGCGAATTCCAAGCTCTGCTCCGGAATAGCACATGGACGCTTGTAGCATTCACAAATTAGAAATTAATAGACAGCAAATGGGTGTTCAAGACCAAGTTCAGAGCCGATGGGTCCATCCTAAAGCACAAGGCACGTCTCGTCGCAAAGGGGTTCCAGCAGACACCCAGTATCGATTTCAGAGAAACATTCAATCCGGTGGTTAAGGCAACCACTGTTAGAATCATTCTGATGATTGTCGTTACTTACAACTGGGAGGTTCGCCATCTTGACGTCAACAACACCTTCCTCAATAGAGATCTCCATGAAGCTGTATACATGCATCAACCGGAGGATTTTATCGACAAGCGACGACCTACCCATGTCTGTAAGCTAATCAAAGCACTTTATGGCTTACGACAAGCCCCTAGAGCCTAGTTTGATCGATTAAGATTGACTTTGTTGATCTAGGGATTTAGAAACAAAAAGAGTGACATTTCTCTCTTCGTGCTTCGAGCAGCAATATTAGTTGTTTTCGTCTTAGTCTATGTTGATGATATCATAATCACTGGCAATAATCCTAGCTATGTCAATGGTTTTGTGCACAAACTAGACAAGATTTTCTCATTAAAAGATCTGGGGCCACTATTCTACTTTCTTGGTCTAGAAGTATATCGGGACAACTAGGGGATTTATCTTAACCAAGCAAAATACACCATTGACCTGTTAAAGAGATTCAATATGACTGATTGTGCACCTGTTAGTACACCTATGGTCACAGGCAGGATGATCTCTGCCAATGATGGTGAATTGTTGCCTAATCCCACAGAATATAGACAAGCAGTCGGTTCCCTGCAATACCTTACTACTACTTGTCCTGATATTGCATATGCATTGAACAAGTTGAGCCAATTCTTGTCCCAACCTCGGACAAGTCACTATCAGGCTATGAAACATGTTTTTTAGATACTTGAAGGGTACTTTTGGCTTGGGTTTACATATTAAACCAGTCAGGAATTTGCAACTACTTGCCTATACTGATGCTGACTGGGCGTGTGATGTTGATGATCGAAGGTCCATGGCAGGATTGTGTGTGTTTCTGGACAACTCATTAATCTCGTGGTCATCTAGGAAACAAAGGGTAGTGTCTAGATCAAGTGCTGAGTCCGAATATAGGAGTCTTGCTGATGGCTCAGCTGAAATTAAATGGCTAACTTCTTTGCTAAATGAAATTGGCTTACTCTTAAAAAGACCCTCTGTGATATGGTGTGATAACCTAAGTGCAAAAGCTCTAGCTTCTAATCCTGTCCAGCATGCTAGAAGTAAAAACATTGAGATTGACATTCACTTTATCAGAGACCTAGTTCATTTTGGTGCCATTGATGTCAGATACGTTCCCTCAAACTTTCAAATTGCTGATTGTTTAACTAAGCCACTGTCTCTACCACAATTTCAGTTCCTAAGAGGCAAACTCGGCTTGGCAGTAGTGCCTTCTCGTTTGAGGGGGAGAGTTAGTTTATAGTCATGCTTTGAGCACCTGTGTATTTGTGAATGTGATAAACAGATTTGCTCTTCAGTTATTTAGATTGTACACGTGGCAGACTTTTATAGGTTATGTTAGATCTCCCTGCACCAGTCTTTTTCTGTTATAACAATTCCCTGTACAGTATATATGTAATGGCTTCTTGCACCATCAATATACACTGACTTGAGCAAATATTATTTCTGTCTCTCCTATTCTTAACTAAGAGGTTTGATTCTGACACTCTATGTTTTGATAGTCGTATAATCGCCTAAGGCCATCAGAAAGTTATAAAGATGATCCCTTTCTTTCATTTTAAAAATTTCATATTTATTATAATTAACCGATTTACCTAACTTTCTCAATCTAATCAAATTAATTAAATAGCTCCAAATGAATATGGATTCTATTCCATAAGCCGAAGCTTATCCAGCTTGAAATGGGTTAGGGTAAGATCCACAACCTGACTTTAGATCATAAGGTTATATGTATGGATAGCGTATACATCTTCCTCGTACATGCCAGGAAAAAGGAAGAGAGATAAATTTTAGAAAAGAAAAACAATTACAAAAAATGGGATTACTAACAAATTTGAGGACAAGGCCTGGTTTTGATGAAAAACGAATGAAGGAGATAGTAGACAAGGCAGACGTTAATGGTGACGGAAGTTTGAGTGTAACACCTCATATTTTCCCCCTATTTACTTATTATAGATCACTTATGAACCACTCTTGGGTCTTGGATAACTCAGTTTGGCCTTTTTAGTGAACTTGAAAATTTTTCTTTTTCTAAAAACGTTGTTACTGTTCACGGCCCATTTTCTATATTTCTGGCCCAACTTTGAAAATTCATAATTAATTCTGTAAAACTAGAAATGGAGTGGTTCCAATTTCTAACTTTAGCTTATTAAGTGATCTATAGGGGAAAAATACTCATTGGTTCCAGTCCTTGCCCATTTGAATCAGTTTATTCCAAAACCGTACAATGTCCAAATGATCACTGTCTGTTTTTCCTGTTTTTCCCTTAACTTTGGAAAATCATATCTCTTAAAGTACACATCCAAATTTCGTAAAATTTATATCAATTTAAATCTTAGGATGTGTAGTTTCTGACTGGAAAATTTCAATCCATTTGGAGCTCGTTTGCTCTTTTAAATTGCCACTGGAAACATATTCATTTTTCAGGGCCTTTGGAACCCTTCCACTTTGAAAACCAATTTTTTTCTTTTTGTTACCAAAACCTCTTTTTGGGTCATGATCTTAACTCTAACATGCATTATCAGTTTCTTATCCTTCTTTACCTTATTAGCTCATGATCATGCATGCATCAGCCCATATTCATATGTTCTTCATGTTGTAGTCAGGTTACAACCCTAACAACTTCAAAGAAAAATAGCATCTTGCATATTTACACAAAACAAGCAAGTATATGCATCATCATCTTCAAGAATCAAGAACCTTTTCCTTACCCTTGCTTGTGCTTGCACCTACATGGTTAGTGGGTGGGGGATGAGATTTGGGAATCCCAATAGCAAAACCACATAATCATAACATAGTGAATGTGCATACATGACTTTATGGCATGTGTATGAATACATAAACATGTGACACATCAAACTTCACTTTAGCATGCATATGGCCATAGCACAAAAGTCA
>JANTPZ010102801.1:0-27691 GCA_025593235.1 Vachellia pachyceras
CTCCTGATGCTAAGTTTTGGAAAGAGGCAATTAAAGCTGAAATTGATTCTCTTAAGCAAAATAAAACATGGGTTTTAGTAGACTTGCCTCCAGGAACAAAACCCATTGGATGTAAGTGGGTATTTCGAAAGAAGCTTAATCCTGATAGAACCATTGATAAATATAAAGCAAGACTGGTAGCCAAAGGATTTTCCCAAAAACAAAATATTGATTATTTTGACACATTTTCACCTGTTACCAGGATTTCTTCAATAAGAATTTTGATTGCTTTGGCTTCAGTTCATAAGCTTCATATTCATCAAATGGATGTTAAAACAACTTTTCTAAATGGTGATTTAGAAGAAGAGATTTATATGAAACAGCCTGAAGGGTATGTTGTTCCTGGGCAAGAAAACAAAGTCTGTAAACTTGTCAAGTTTTTGTATGGTTTAAAACAAGCGTCTAAGCAATGTCATGAGAAACTTGATCAAGTATTATCAAGTAAAGGCTTTTCTACTAGTGAAGTAGAAAGATGTATTTACACAAAAATAACAAATTGTGATTGTGTGATTATTTATCTCTACGTGGATGATATGCTTATTTTTGGTACTAGTCTAGACGTAGTGAGGAACACTAAAAACTTTTGACTTCAAATTTTGATAGAAAGATATGGGTGAAGTAAAAGTAATTTTAGGTGTTAAAATCATAAGGAGTGAAAATGGCATTGCATTATCTCAAGAACACTATGTTGAAAAAAATACTCAAAAAGTTTGGATATTTTGATGAAACCCCTTTGAGCACCCCTTATGATTCTAGCACAAAATTAGCAAAACATAAAGGTGATCCAGTGGCTCAATCTAAGTATGCACAGATTATTGGGAGTCTGTTGCATTTGATGAATTTCACTAGACCAAATATAGCATATGATGTGTGTAGATTGAGTAGATATACCCATTGTCTAGGTGATGACCATTGGTTGGCTCTTGTTAGAGTTATGAGATACTTGAGAGGTACCATGAATTATGGTATATTTTATAGTGGCTTTCCTGCTGTATTAGAAGGATACAGTGATACTAACTGGGTCTCAGATTCAGATGAGACTAATCCACTAGTGGTTACATATTCACCCTCGGTGGAGGTGCGATAACCTGGAGATCATCCAGGCAAACTATCTTGACAAAATCCTCAAGGGATTCTGAGTTTATTGCAATAAAGCTGGCTAGCACTAAGGCTGAGTGGTTGAAAAACCTCTTAGCAGATATTCCGTTAGGTGAAAATCCAACACCTTCGGTATCTTTACATTGTGATAGCCAATAAGCTATAGCTACGGGTAAAAATAAAGTCTTCAATGGGAAGAGTAGACATATTCGATTGAGGCATAATATTATAAGGCAGTTGCTAAAGAATGGAGTAATCTCAATCGATTATGTGAGATCAGAAATGAATTTGGCGGATCCGTTGACAAAAACCTAGGGAAGAAACAAGTTATTGAAACATCAAGGGGAATGGGACTTAAGCCAATTTGAAATTAACGGTGATGGTAACCCAACCTTTGTGATTGGAGATCCCATGAAGAAGGTTCATATGGGTAAGAACAAGTCACTCGTTGCTAGCACTAAATTATTTTTAGTCCCTTTCTATTGTTTGAGAAAGTGCTAGAATGCATTGATGGAGAGGCTGAGCAAAGCTCTTAATGATTTCATAGTCCTTATGGATGGTGTATTCATTGCAGATACACATGATGAGATCACCTAGATGAATGTGAAGTGGGGCCGCTTCCATGAGACATTGGCAAAGTCTCTAGAGCATTCATTGAACACCAGGCGCGCGCACGGCCGTTTAAAGCGCAAAACCACCGATAACAGCAGGAAATGTGGGAGTATATTCCGACTAATAAGGCCTCTATTACATAATAAAGATTTGTTGGTTCATAGAAATGTACGTTTCACTGACATTTCTGTGTACTAAGAATTATTGGTCTAGGTCTGGTTCATAGTCGAAAGACACCAGATTTGAATCATTTATATTCATGTGAAAGCTCAGATGATAGTGACTCTTTTAACACACATGTGGGGGATTGTTGGTAAAGTGTGTGTGTTAAAAGGGGAGAACCCAGGTCCCACATAGCTCAAGTCAATGAGGGCTTGAGGGTATATATATCAAGGAGTGATTGGGGCTTGTAAAAGGGCCAAGAGAGAAGGTCGGCGTCGCGCATACAAGAACAAGCAGAAATGGGGCAACGCAGTTAAAAACTGGCAATCCCCCCATGTGCACGAATAAAATAGGCACTGGACATTTTTTAAAATTTTCCATTTTGGAAATTTGCAAAATAATTTTATGAAAATATTTTGCTTACCCAGAAAACCTTGAGTTTTAGCATCTTCAGAAATTGAAACCTCAAAATTCAAAAAATGCTGGAGTGTATTAATCTTAATCCCGTATCTTTGCTTACCTTGATTACTTTCAAAATGCCAGACTTCATTGTTCATAAAATGTTGTCTATAGTTTTTAACTTCGTCCAGATTCTTAATGATGCCAACGTTTAGAAACGTAATGCCTTTGATTGCCAACGTTCTGGAATTCATGTCACATAAAGCCAATGTCTACCAACGTCCTAACCGATGCTTAATGGTGATAATGGCGTGTTAATCAGCGTTTAATGGTTGTCCAACGTTCACATACCCTTCCACGCCTATAAATACTGAGCTCTACCAAGGAGTCCAGTGCACCAAGCTCTCAAGCTTCCTCTCCTCTCTTCCTCCTTGCTCTCTGAGCTTCTATTTTTATCTTTCTGTTGTTCTGCTCCCTTGCTCCGGCGAGAAGGACCCATTTAATCCTGGGGAGTTGTCATCCTGTGGTGGAATAACTCTTAGGATAGTGTTTATCAACACGACTCGGGTTACATTTTTCCACTAACAAATTGTTGTTTTGCAGCTGCGGTGCTAACAACGAGTACATATGTTTGTTGGAAATTTATTGGCATTATCTATGCAAGGCCGTTGCATTATCTATTTTATTCATGGTAAGTTTTGTCAGATGTAATCTTTACTATACTCTCGACCTCTCGTTGCAGAAGTTGCTTGTCTTGCTCCTAACTGCTGTATATTGTAGGATAATTTTCACACTTCTTGTAACTACATCTACTATATTATGATATACTAATTCTTGAGTAGTATAGTGGAAATCATTTTTTGCAAAATGACTTCAACTCAAAAGCTCTTTCTAGTGATAGGCTAATCTGGGGCTCATTAAGGTGCACGGTGAGAGCAAATCTATAGTTAGGCATTAAACAAAATTCCACCTACTTGATTTTCCCTTCTTTCTTATGCGTGTCTCATTCTCCTCTCTAGATCCATGGCTCTCCCTTCTCCCAAGTCTTCCTTGCATTGCCATCATTCTTATCAACCCATCACTATCGTGGTCCTTATGCTCCTGAGTCTATCATCATTGTTCACTGCCGCTTCGTGGTCTCCATGCTCCTTCATCCATCACTCCATCAATTTGGTGAGAATCAAAGATATGAGAGATCAGAATGAGAGTTGAGAGCCTAGGACTTGCCTTGCCATTATTGAGATTTGGGAGTACGGAGGAGGGAGAGGGAGGCGCTAGCAATAACACCTCACTTATTTCTTCTTTATTTTCATTAGAGACTAATAATGAACCAGTTAAATACCTTTAAGATTATTGAAATAGCCAAACAAGGAAATTTAAGAATTTTGAATCAAGTTACCATTCACTGGTCACTATTCACTTGGTAAATTCTAAAATTTTGGTTAACTTTGAAAATTCATAACCAATGCTAGATAAATTCAAATTGAGCGGTTCAAGTCTCTAAATTAAACTTATAAAACTCTCTAAAGGGAAAAAAATATCAAATTGCCAAGTTTCTTACCAATTAATATAGTTTATTGTCTAAGTTAATACTGTTCATTTGGTCATTTTTCAATTTTCCATATTTTCCTTCTAACTTTGAACCACTATAAATTTGTGCATATAAGTCCAAATTTAACAAACTCGGTCTCATTTTAAAGCTTGTCATATGAAATATTTTTTCTAGAAAGTTTTAAAGAAATTGGACTTCATTTGCTATCATTTACTATTACATCAATTTGGTACTTTAATAAGGATGTTGGACCTTTTTTTATCACTTTTAACATGCTTAATTCTTTTCTCTCTATACACATATCATCATGACACAATGAATTAGCTTGCTTTACACATATCATGTATTCGACTTTGTAGGGGTTTAGAATATATTTATCCAAAATTTAGCCTAATTCAACAACCATACATGTGCAACCTTTTCTTTAAAAATGGAAGCTACCCACCCACCTTAATTAGCCTTCAATCTCTTTATTAGCATTTCTTGAACTTGACCAAAAAGGGTACGTTTTGGGAGAATGAAATTCATGGAATCTCAATAGTAAATATCTCTAACTATCCTTCACCAAAAAAAATATCTCTAACTATCACATCAAAATGCATAATTATTATTGTGCAACAATAACAAGTCATGAAACTTAAACATGCATTACTAACCTTGAGTGTTTTACATTCACACTTTGTCAAGGCATATCATCATCAAGCATCAAGCAAAAACTTGCATACTCATACATCGCTTAAAATAGCAGTAACATGGCAATTACACAATCAACAATCAATGATAATGTAAATGTAAAAGTTAGAGAATTTGTTACCTTAATAATTTGTATTTTCAATTGACTTAGTAGCTTCCCACTTATGTAATCCCCCAAGCAAATTAACCTCAAAAAATACACAATTGATTATAAATTCCTCGAGGTCTAGTGCATAAGAGTTATGGGTGAAACACCCATCCCACAAACCTCTCAAAATATCAATTTGACCCTGGACACAAAATTCACGCACAAGTCGCCATCACAAGTAATACGAAATTAGAACAATTACTAAACCTCCCATTAAACATATAGATCTAGATATATTCTTCAAATAAATACCTAACATCTCATACATACCAAAGGACAATTTATTAATGGTGGGCCTAATTTCACGACAGAATCATAAAGATAAAAAGCAAGGTATGCAAGCCCTATAAGTTTGGCAATATACACCTCCTAACAAAATAGGATAGACTACTAAGCCTACAGTGATATCTACTATTAAACTGTTAGCTCCTTCCATTCATTCCTCATTAGGGTGAGACATAAAGTTCCAGTAACCAACAATCAATTCATAGAATATACAATAAGATTATAAGCCAGTGAAGCGGTGCTAATATATAATACTAAAAAAATTCAGATTCTCCAATCAATACAATCGAAATACACAAGTGATCCCTTCATCTTACTCCTCAATATCGCTCCACGATGTGGATTTGGCTTAATGTATAACATAAAAAATAGAGAGAGAGAGATAGAGGTTGCATGTGTGTAGATGGAAGAAGGGAGGAGTGATTGATTTAAGGAAGGAAAAAAATAGAGAGAGGGAGGCATTCTACTTCACGGATGAGATGATATGATGATATAAAAAAGAGAGAGAGATAAGAAGATATGTAGCGTGCTTGGATGGATAATAGGGAGTAGGGTGGAAGAAATGGAGTGTAGGAAAATAAATAAAAAAAGGAATGAATGAGGCGCCAGATACATGGGTGTGGGTATTATAAATACCCCACATGTAAAGTCATTTTTTCTTAAAACGTCAACTAACGAACCTTCAATCTAAAAACCTTTGGCTAGTCAATATCAAAACCGTCATTGAGCGTTAGACCACAGAGGTTCAAACCAAACGTAAACCCTCGATACGTCAAAGGGGTCAAAATAGTTCAACAATCGATACATCAATCGATCAAAATAGGTCAGCATATGCATGATGAACCCTCACGTGGCAATATATAATAATACACATAACTAAAAGATGGAAACACTACTTTTACAGAAAGTAGCTCAAGCCTCCGGAGTGGGAACTACCACCTGAAAAAAGTTAAAGCAACAGGGTGAGACAAACGTCTCAGCAACCAGCAATTCCATCTCATTGGGCATATGAGTAAGTGCCTATGAGGTGTCAAGTGGGATGTCCACATTAAATATAATAATAACATAACAAAATGTCACTTAATCAACTCATATATAAGCATACATGTACATCAATATATGACATTATAAACTTATGCTTATCTCATAATAAAGTTGCCCAATAATCAATGCACAAGATTTATTTCTCTGATCTCCCTTATTCCTCCCCAGCCTTATTTCCTCTGATTGAATCCATGGGCTAGAACTATCCCACGTGACTGGTAGTTAACTCAACGAGCTCACCGATCAAGTGATATGGACTGGCCAGGTCCACAGCGCACCAGACCGGACCATAGGTTCCCGCTCTACTATATTAGTGGGGTGTCATTGCCCTATCAAATACAAGTGGGCCAAAGGACTAACCAGTGTACACCTGGTAGCCCACCACCTTATTTCCTCTTTTTGTACAAGAAAATCACCCCCTTATTTCCTCTAGAATAATCTCCCATCAAATTAACATCCACCACTCCCTCTCATATCATCAACTAATAATTGTCGGGTATCATGATCAATTTCACAAGTTCTCAGGGCAATATTTGTAACATTATAAAACACCACTATCAATATATAAATAAATCACATTTATATTTCATAATGAAAATAGGTCCCACAAGACAATTTCATTAGCAACATAATTTTATTATGCAACTCAAATATCAATGGCACTTTTCAAAATTCTAACTATTTAAAATCACTTACAAACATGTTACAAGCATGCACAAAGAGAGGAAAGTGGTTACCTCTCGCCAAGCAATAAAATACTACCCCAGGTAAAACCTCGCCCAACACCAAACTCATATAAACGGTTTACACAAAATTAAATAGTACTACACATTAGTCTACAACTAATTTGGGGTAAAATTATTGCTCATAAAACTTGAAATTATTATTTCAACTATTTAATATTATAATTATTTATACCAAAAAATTCTAATTTAAAGTTTAGGATTTTAAAGATATAATAGTTTTTAAATTATAAACCCTTAATTTATTAAACAATCTAATTTAATTAAAATTTCAAGAATACCTTTAATATTCCAAGTAAATTATTTAAACGAATTTTGATAAATAAATGCACCCATAGAAATTTATTTACACATTTTTCATTATAAATATATCTATACTCATAAATATATATACAGATACATATATATTATTATTAAAATATATACTTAACTATATATATATACCAATATATACATATATATATATATATATATATTAAATCATGTAATAGTAAAATTAATAAATTTGCTAATGTTAATCTAACCATTTAATCATCAACTATTTAGTTCAAATATCAATATATCAAAAATCATATCTTTTTAAAAATAACTAAATTCGTAAAAATATTCTAGGTATCAGAAAAAAATAAATCTAACGTCACATATCATAGTTATAAAAATACATCTACAATTTTATGGTCTTCTACAAATAAAACTTAAACTGGACGAAAATAAAAATCCCAAAATATTCTCTAATCAACATAATATTACTACCATTAGAAAGAGGAAAATATTTAGAACAACTTTTGTGAAGGAAGTTTAATAAAAATAAGTCGTTTTACTTACCTAAATAGTCCCAGAAGTATAGCCTTAGACTAAAAAACACCCCTTCCAGATGCCTCTTCCTCTCTCCAACGCTCCCTCTCTCGCCGGACGCTCTTTCAACTGTGGGTGTGCGCGTTGTGAAAATGTGTGTGTGAAGGGATTGATGAGAATATGTGCTGTGTGAAGAATGGATGGGGGTATTTATAATACCTCCTCACCCTTAACAGCACGCGTCCTCTGCCTCATCTTGTTTTTTTAACTCATCATCTTTCTCTCCTTATCTCTGTGCCAATCGAAAAGCAAGCTGCCATCACTTGCTCTTGTTTTCCTTTCCCTTTCCTTGTACGCCACACCCTGCAACTCTTTATTTCTCTGTTTTTTTTCTTTTAAAAGCTGCCACACACAGCTCTTGCAGCCTTTGACTCCCCTCTTATTTTGCTGATGGGGACGTTACACCACACACCCATTTGTGTGCTCACGAGAGGGAGAGGTGTAAGAGAAAAGGAGAGGGAGGGGAGACGCGGGAGAGAGGGGGAGGGGAGAGAGGAAGAAAAGAGAGAGAGTAGTGTTTTTCCTATCTCAAGGTTTTGCTTCTGAGATTATTTAAGTAAGTAAAACGACTTATTTTCATTAGACTTCTTTTATGAAAGTTGTTCTAAGTATTTTTCTCTTTCAAGTAGTAGTAATATTATGTTGATTAGAGAATATTTTTGGATTTAGATATTTTTTCAGTTAGAGTTTTATTAGCAGAAAACCATATATTAATAGAGAAAATTCTATTATTATTTTTTGTGTGAATAGAATTATTTATTTGATATTTGAATTATTTTAAAAATTATTTATTCATTTTTTGGTATAAGGTTCCTAACATATAGGGTATTTGACCAATTAAAGTTTAGTTAAATATTTATTCACCAAAAAAATTTAGTTAAATATTTTATTTGAGGTTGTTGAAGATAATAATAAATTTTTATGAGTTAAATATTTCATTTGAGATTTAAAACTTCAAAGTTGAAATTTTTAGTGTATTTTTGGTATTGAGATATTATTAGCTTATAGATATATTGAGGTATATAAAGGATTTTAAAAATTATTTGAATTAGCTTATAGATATTTGAATTATTTTAAAAATTATTTATTCATTTTTTGGTATAAGGTTCCTAACATATAGGGTATTTGACCAATTAAAGTTTAGTTAAATATTTATTCACCAAAAAAATTTAGTTAAATATTTTATTTGAGGTTGTTGAAGATAATAATAAATTTTTATGAGTTAAATATTTCATTTGAGATTTAAAACTTCAAAGTTGAAATTTTTAGTGTATTTTTGGTATTGAGATATTATTAGCTTATAGATATATTGAGGTATATAAAGGATTGTGTTTTGTAAGTATTTTGAGTTCTAGAGTGAATATAAGTTTGGCTTTAAAAATATGTGTGTGCATATATATATAATGGTGGCCTAATGTGGTATTAAAAATTCTAAAGGGGTTTAAGTCTCTAAATTGTTATTTTTACTACCTAAATTAGTTATTAAACTAAAGTGTGGTAATGTTGAATTGTGTAGATTAATTGTGAAAAATTTTTGGTTTTGAGCATGGGGATTACCGTTGTGATAGTATTATCTTTACATGGCGAGAGGTAACCACTTTCCACTTATCATATATATACTGATGTTTGGCTTTTGAGTTAATTTTATATTATGCTACAATGAAATGATCTATGAATTTTCTATTAGACCTATGGAACTAGTGGTTTTGGAAAAAAAATTATATTTTTATAAAAAGGAAGTTGATGGATGGCTACGACTGTAATACACCTTAACAAACCCCTTTAGCTTCATTTTAAATCATTATGGAACCATTCTTGGGCCTTGAATAGCTTAAAAAGTCAAAAGAAATCAAATCTAAAAATTTGATTTTTAAAAGTTATTATTCACTGAATTTTGGCCAAACTTTGAAAATTCATAACTAATTCTAGAAAAATCGAAATCAAGTGGTTCCAATTCCAATTTCGATTTGAAGCTTTCAAGATCCTCTACAGGGGAAAAATACTCATTGGGTCAGAAACTCGCCCAATTGAATCAGTTTATTACACAAAGTTGCACTGTTCATTTAGTAATTTTTCATTTTTCCAGGTTTTTCTGTGATTTTTTGCCAACTTTGGAACATCATAACTCCTCGTACAAAACTCCAATTCCAGTGTTCTTTGGATTATTTTAAATCTTGAAACATCAAATATTTTTCTGGAAAATTTCATTACATTTGGAGTTCATTTTCCCTGTTTCACGTCATACCAAAGTTGGGAGTTTGATCAACTTTACTATCACTTTTATGGGGTTTTGCCATTCTCATTTCCTTTCTTCTTGGCATGCTTGCTTGCTTTCTTCTTTTGCTCATAATTAAACATAAATTAGCCTATATTTAAAGCATGATTTCACCTCTCTTTGACTACCACACATGTAGAGGTTTAATTTACAAACCACATACAAACTTAAACATAAGTTTTTAATATCACACATAGCTTTAATACATAAAAGCACAACATTATGCCTTCTTGAATCACCATTCATTTTGCTCTTACCCTTGCTTGAACTTCCACCTACATGGTTGGTTGGGGGAATAATGAGATTTTGGAAATCCCAATAGCAAAACTTTCCAACACAATTTATAAAATTGCATGACAACTTTCAATATAAGTGTGAATTCCTAAAAGTACAACATGTAACAATTAAATGTATATGGACATAGCACATAAAAGCACATATTCACACTTTCAATCATCATAAAATTTTAATACAAGTCATACATAAATTCATACACATTTTCAAAGCAACTTAGTTAAGGTTAGAAGGTTTTGCTACCTTGTGGCTTTAGCTTTTCTTGAGGGCTTAAGCCTCTCTTGATGGCCTTTCTCAATGAGCTCCTTGGTTCCTCAATATCCTAAACACCATTCAAAAACATGACCATCATTTACAAGCCATCAACTAGGCATAAGACTCACAAAAATGTAACTTAGCCCTCTTGCTCTTTTAAGAGCACCTTAGAGTTTTGTAACTTGTCTTTATGGTCTCTAATGCTTCCCAATTCTATTCCTCACTTCTTCCCTACAAAATTTGGCCTTCTAAAGCCAATGGAAGCATCAAACTCATCAAAATCCAGCTCCTTCTATTTATTTGAATCAGCCGAAAAAAACAGAACAATAAGGAAATTTTGAGTTTCCACTTTTTCTCATGTTTACTTGCATAGACTTGCTTCCAAACCACTTGCTATGCATTAAATAATTCCAACACAACTCTCCCCATCAAAACCCCACTTGGACAGCATCTCCCCATAACCTTAGGTGTTCCCAAATTTTCAATCAACAACCAACAAACAAACCAAACATATATATACATCAATATGCTCCTTAACATTCAAGGAGTGTTTTGCAACCTTTGGTTTCTTCTAAATCCCTCTCTTTCTCACTTTTCAACTCAAGAACTCTAACTTTCAATCTTCCAAAAGAGAGGATTAATCAAGAAACTAATCCATTAGAAAGGTAGAGGAGGTTGCAAGGATCAAGAAAATAGGTTGGTTTTGTTGAACAAGCTTCTTACCTTGAATATGGAAGCTCTTCTTTTTCCTTTGGAAGTACAGAAATGGCGTCATTTTCAGCACTTGGGAGAGAAGAAGTCAGTCAATAATGATGGAGAAGGAAGAGAAAAATGCCTAAATAAAAATTCATGTAATAAAGCTTAAAGGGTTGAGATTTAATCTTGAAATCTCAACTTAATCTAAGGGCTCATACTTCACCAACACCACATACACTTGATGCAATCTCATTGGCTCTCATAAAGTGGTAATAATTGGTGTACTAATGGATAAGAATCTGGTTGGAGACTTGGTTACACAAACCAAACCGGTTACCATTCGGTTACTTCTACCTATTACAACTTTCACCGGTAGAAATAACTTAATTCCAATAAATCTTTTTCCACTTTTCTGGAGATGTTTTATTCCTCTTTTAATCTCCATAATTCATTTACTAATATGGCGAAATATTTTTCCAAAAATACCCTTGAAATTCGTCAAAAAAATAACAGGGTAATTTTATTATGCCGAAAATCCTTGAAAATGTATTTCTGACGGGCATATAACTTTTAGGGCATTAAGAATTTCTATGATATTCCCTGATACTCTAGCCCTTTTCCTTTCATCAAATTGCCCTTCGGATTATCAAAAATTAATTTTTGAATAAAATTATATTTTCAGGATTTTCGAGCATTTTTCCTTAAAATCAGGAAATTCGCCTCAATCGTATATTGTGCAATAATTTTATTAATTACTATAAAATTCACTTTATTTTTCTATGCCCTGAAATCAACTGATTGAGGTCTCTTGATACCTTAAATAATTATTTTCAGCCATTAAATCTTCAAAATTCTATAAATAAAAATCTAGGCTATTTTTCAGCAATCTGTCGAAACTCTTTTAATCAGTGAGTTCTGCTTTATCTTTTGGGCATCTGTGAATTTTTTCTGATATTTTTGGTCAACATTTAAATTTGACTTTGACTTTGACCAAAATGCCCTTACACTATCTAACTTTTCGTAATTCCCATTTTCCCTTGACCTTTTCGCCCTTGATCTTTTGTGTAAATGACCTTTGGGTCCTTCCCAAGAGGTTACACATGCTTACACTACTCCAAGGTGATCACGCTTAACTGCGGAGTTCCCATAAAATTTCTCTTGCTGAGCCAAGTCTGACTTTGGGATATCCAGCCCATCAGCATCAACTTTTTCTGCTCTTTCTATCGGTGGGGTCTAACTTGACTTTTGACTACTGGTTTGGCCCTTTTTATCCAATGACCATATTTCCTTTGGTCTTTATACTTAATGACATTTATGTCGCTGGCTTACATTCTTAATAATTTCAAAGCATTAGAACTAAATTGACTAGGGTCTCTTTGGTCCATTGACATCTTCTCTTTCTCTACTTTTTATTTATGGGGCTTAACTCATCTCATGACTATCAGTTTGGCTTCTATCTCAATTTACAGAAAAGGGTGGATATTACAGTCTGACCTGCTCTGATATCACCAAATGTAACACCTCCTACTTTCCCCCTATATACTCATATTAGATCACTTTTGAACCACTCTTGGGTCTTGGATAACTCAAATTGGGCTTTTTATATGAACTTGAATTTTTCAAAAAACGAAAAAAACGTTGTTACTGTACTAGCCCATTTTCCAGATTTCTGGCCCAACTTTGAAAATTCATAATTAATTCTAGAAAAATCGAAATTGGGTGGTTCGAATTTCTAAATTTATCTTATTGAGTGGCCTATTGGGTAAAAATACTCATTGGCCCGAAAAACATTCGCATTTGAATCAGTTTATTCTAATAACCCACGCTGCTCAAATGGTCATTGTCCAGTTTTCCTATTTTTTCCCTTAAACTTTGGAAAATCATATCTCTTAATATACACATCCAAATTTTGTAAACTTTATATCATTTTAAAGCTTAGGATGTCTAGTTTCTAACTGGAATGTTTCATCTCAATTGGAGCTCATTTACTATTTTTTTTCCATTTGAACAAGGTCAGTTTCAGGGCCATTGGAACCCTTTTCACTTACAAACTTGATTTTCTTGTAAAATCTTTTACAACCTCTTTTGACTAGTGAGTTTCCTTTATTACATGCCTATTTTGTATAACTTCTTTAAATGATATTATTCATGCATTCCCATACTATTACCAACACTCATGTAGAAGTTTATGGTTACAACACCACAATCATATTTGAACTTAAATATCCAAACATAACTTGCAACTTCCATAAGCAAGGCATATCATTATGGTTTCTTTAATCACCAAACACTTTCTCATTACCCTTGCTTGAACTTGCAACTACATGGTTAGTTGAGATTTTTGAAAATCCCAATAGCAAAACTAACTAACAAAACTTGTGAATGTGCATGTCATACTTTTCAAAATGTGTGTATGATCAAGGTACGTGTGACATATTCAATCATTTCATTATCATGCATATGGCCATAGCAATCAAGATCACATATCATACACAAAACAACAAGTTCATACATCATAGAATAATGCACCATTCACAACAAGTTCATAAAATGGTTTAGAGGAGTTAGTAGTCTTGCTATCTTGACTTAGCTTTCCTTTTTCTTGAACTTTAAAGTTCTCTTGGGTAACTTTCCAAAAGTGTTCTTGAAGGTCTAAAATTACTAAACACATACAATAACGTGCTCATAAATTTCCAGCCACCATCAAGGCAAGAAAAATCACCAAAAATGCAATATTACAACTATTGCTCTTTCAAAACCCTTAAAGCTTTATAACTTGTTCTTTTGATTTCAAAAGCTTCCCAAATCCTTTTCTTGTTTAACCCTACACAAAATTGTCTTCTAAAGCCATTGGAAGCCTCAAAACAAACAAAAACACATCCCTTCTATTTTTTCTTTTCTTGTGGTTGTGTGCTTTCTTCTTAATCTTGCTTGGGAGCTTGAAGGTGACAGTTTTAGGGCTTAGGAAGAGAGAAATTTCAGACCATGAGAGAGGGAGAGAAGTGACGAAAATGAGGGAGAGAGAATAGAGGAATTGCCTTATGTAAAATCCTCTTGAAACTTGTGTGGCTTAGATTGATTCTTGGGGACCAAGTAGGACTTTACTTGGTGGAGATTGTGCCACACGTCCTCATTGGATTGCTTGGTGAAAAAGTGTTTTTCTGACTTCACTTCCTGGTCTGATTGTGCTAACTGGGCCTCTGCCCGCCCAGTTACTTGATCCGGTGGCACGCATTTTCGTAAAGTAACCTTTACTCGGGTAACTATCTTTTTACTATTCCGGAGACTTTATCTCTCATGTGGCGCCATTCCCTAGGCCTCCTTGCCTAGGTGGCGTCATGTCCTAGCCAAAAGCATCCCCGATTTTTCCTCGTAATTTCTCAAGATTCCTCGATTTGCATGTAACACCATAAAACGGGCTTCCGGCAGCCAATTTGACTTAAGGACATCGAAAAATTCTATATTTTTCCCTAACACTCCAGCCCTTTTCCGTTCCTCAAAATTCTTCCCAGCTAAGAAAATACTTTGAAACTGTTGTTAATTTTCTAAGAAAATACTTTTTCGGGGCTATAGGGCACTGTTGTTCTTCGTACTTTGAAACTGCTCGCACTGGATACTAGGTAATAATTTTATTAAATACTTTAGGACCCAACTAAACTTTTCTCAGTTCGAGTCTTTGAGAACTCTTGCTACCTTAAATAATTAGTTCTTAGTTGTCCTTAACTCCAAAATCCTTTAATTACGAAAATGCCATTACCTTGTCTTACCTTCCACTTATCTACGAAAATGGCACTACCTTCCTTATCTTTCTCATATTTACCAAAATGCCATCACTTCTTCTACTTTTTCTTAATTCCAACCTTATCACTGGTTGACCTTGACAACAGGTAAGAAAACATCCCATACTCATCTCTTCCATTTTCTCTCATTCCATTGCTATCTAAACCCCAATTTCACTTCATCTCATCCCCAAAATTCCATCATGCACCTTCATTCGTCCATCCAGAGTTCTGAACTACTTGCTATAAGCAGCTAAGCATCTCCCTTCCTCTTGGTGATGAAGATGGCTTGAGATCAATATGCTAAAAAGGGGAGTGGTAGTTTTAATCTGTATTTATGTTATAGATTGCATAGTTTCCGAGTTAGGACTTGCGATTTGTACTTAAATACTTGGTCTTGGTCAAGCCCAACTTCGATTACTTGTGTATTGATTTTGCTTTGTGTTTGACTTAGTAGAGTGAAGTCTCACTTCTACTTATTCAATGAGATCTTTATTGCTCTCTTTTATCTTCCTAGTTGTGCTTGGTATTTGAGGCAATATTGCATTGAGTTAGATTTTTCACTTGGCAATTTCTTTATACACACTAAGTGATTTTAAAAGATTTCATGAAATGGAGTTCATTGCATGGAATTTCTGACCCGGCAAGTTATTGGGGTTTCTCATTATGAAACTTAGTGTGAAATTACTGCTTTCCCTCATGTTTTGTGAACTATGATAGCCTAAATCATTTCCAAGAGGAAAGCCATCACTTAACACCTTGTGCATTTCAATCCTATTTTTATTGCATTCCATAACCCAAAAATCCCAACAGGAAATTTTGTTTTGTAATTAACTTCAGTTAAATGCAAAGTTGAACCAACACGGTTTTCACCTCCGACGTAAACTTAATCACAAGTTAACTAACTAGTGGTGCATGAGGCTCCGTAGAGAACGACCCTGGGGTTGTACCCTATAGGCAATCCTTGAAAATCCCAACTGTTTTGATCCATTTCCAAGGCCTGACAACGAAAAGTTTTTATACTATCATATGTGGCCGGATAAAAAATGGCACCGTTGTCAGGGAGCCTAAGCCATTAGTTTAGGCTAGATTGTGCCTTTTGTTTGCTTGTTTTGCATTCTTACTTGTTTCAATTTTGCATCTGCCGATAGTATAGGTTAGGCTTTTGCATAGCATAGCATAAAAATTTTCTGGAAAGACAAATAAATATATTGATTTACTTTGAGTTGTGCATTTTGCATCTGATATCGAGTTTTCACCGTGGCCAATCCCTACTTTTACCGCGGCTAATTTTGTTTTCATGTGAGAAATAGCTCTCAGTACCCTTTCACCAGGACTAAATTTAATTTTTGCCGCGACCAAATTTAAATTTAGCCGTGGCCAACTTTTGCCTACTCAACCGTTTCTTTAAATTCTATTTTTTTTCTTTTTCCAGTACATACATATCATGTTTACATCTTTTATGTCTCAGTTTCTTTATTTTATTTAAAATTGAAATTTTTTTACTTTATTTTAGCCCAAAATTCTCACTCTTTTGTAGCCTATATGGAAGATCGTTTCTCTCAAAGCCTTGCATCTATACAGTATCGATTAGAGGATCTTTTAACATGGATTCATGTTCAAAAGAGATGTTCACTTGGCCATAAAGGCGATAATCCATTTCTCAATCCAACCTATGAACCACACCACTAACTCTCATCTCAAACCTTCCAACCACCAATTCCACCTCATAGACCATATTATTATGAACCTTCTTCTCTATCATTTAATCCATATTTTGAACCCATGCAACCATTACATAAACCACCATATAATTCATTCTCTCTGTAATATCCACCATTTTTTGTAAACTAACATAGAGGCCAAACTGATAGCTATGAGATAAGATAAGGCCCATAAATAAAAGTACAGAAAGAGAATATGTCAATAGACCAAAGAGACCCTGGTTAATTTAGTCCTAAGGCTTTGAAATTACAAACAATGTAAGCCAGGGACATAAATTTCATTAAGTATAAAGACCAAGGGCAATAGGGTCATTTGATAAAAAGGGCCAAACAGTAGTCAAAAGTCAAGTTAGAGCCCGCAGATAGAAAGCACGGGAAAAGTTGATGCTGATGGGCTGGATAACCCAAAGTCAGTCCTGGCTCAGCGGGATAAATTTTATGAGAACTCCGTAGTTAAGCGTGCTCACCCTAGAGTAGTGTAAGGATGGGTAACCTTCTAGGAAGAACCCAAAGGTCATTACACAAAAGTCCAGGGGTGAAAAAAGTTAAGGGCAAAATGGGAATTACGAAAAGTTAGACAATGTAAGGGCATTTTGGTCATTAAGAGAAAGTGTAAGGGCATTTTGGTCATTTGACAAAGTCAAAGTCAAAAAGTCAACCGTTGACCAAAATATCAGAAAAAGTCACATATGCCCAAAAGATAGAGTAGAACTCACTAATTAACAGAGATTCGACAAATTGCTGAAAATCGGCTTAGAATTTTATTTATAGAATTTTGAAGATTTAATGGCTCAAAATAATTATTTGAGGTATCAGGAGACCTTAATTAGTTGAGTTCAGGGCATAGAAAAATAAAATGAATTTTATAATATTTTATAAAATTATTGTCCAATATACGATTAAGGCAAATGTCCAGACCGGTGGGAAAAATCCCCGAAAATGCCTGAAAATCCTGAAAATATAATTTTATTCAAAAATTATTTTTAGACAATCCGAAGGGCAAATTGATGAAAGGAAAAGGGCTAGATTATCAGTGAAAATTATAGAAATTTTTAATGCCCTAAAAGTTATTTACCCGTTGGAAATACATTTTTCAGGGATTTTTCGGCAGGATAAAAATACCCTGTTAATTTTGGATGAATTTCAGGGGTATTTTTGGATAAATATTTTGCCATACTAGTAAATGAATTATGGAGATTAAAATAGGAATAAAACATCTCCAGAAAAGTGGAAAAAAGATTTACCGAAATAAAGTTATGCTTACCGGTAAAAATTGTAATCGGTAAAAGTAACCAAATGGTAACCAATTCGGTTAGTGTAACCAAGTTCCAACCATATTTTTTTACCCCATGTGCACCCAATGATGACACCTTTATGAGAGCCAATAGGATGGAAGCACATGTGGATGTGGTGTTGCAATATCAACCCTTAGATTAAACTAGTAAGTTAAGGCTAAATCCCAATCATTCATTCCAAATGAAGAGCTTTAGTTAAGAAAGGATTTTTTCTCTTTCCTTCGCAATTTTGTACAAAAATTCCATCTGCAAATGGAGGAGGAAGTGACTCCATTGAAGAGCTTGAGAAGGAAGAAGAAGAGCTCACAATATACAAGGTAAGAGGACTTTCCAACCAAACCTATACATTTTCTTAATCCTTGGAACTTCCTCTACCTTTCTATCGGTTTAGATTTTTGGTTTTGGCTCTCTTTTGGTGGTTGGAAAGTTAGGGTTCATGAGAGGAAAAATGGAAAAGAGAGGGATTTAGAGGAAACTAAAGGTTGCAAAACACTCCTTGCATGATAAGGAGTAGATTGATGTATATATTGCTTGGGTTTGATGGTTGTATGAATTTTTGGAATATCAAACCCTAAGGGGAGGTGCTGTCCAATTTTATATTTGGTGAGGAAAAGTTGTTTTTGAGTTAAATAATGCATGAGAAGTGTTTTGGGATCAATAATATGTTATTATATGTGAAGAAGTTTGAAAATCACAAGTGTGTAATTGTGTTCTATTTTTCAGTCAAGGCTGGAAGTTGTAGAAGAAATATTATTTTCATGATTTTGATGCGTCCAATAGATTTAGAAGGTAAAATTGTGTAGGGTAAAAGTAAGGAAAGGATTTGGGAAGCATTAGAAATCATAAGAACAAGTTATAAAGTTCTAGGATGCTTAAAAGAGCAATAAATGGAATATTTCATTTTTTATGGTTTTGTTGCAAAGTTGATGGCTTGAGCTTTATGATTATGTTCTCGTGTAATGTTTAGGAATTTTAAATACTAAATAAATCATTGGAAAAGATTAACAAGAGAGCTTCAAGTTCAAGGGGGAATTAAGAGGACAAGGTAGCAACACTCCTAACTTTGGCATCTACCTTGCATTGATTATATGTGTTAATTGCCATGTTTGTTGTGTGGTTGTAGCCATTTAAATTATGAAACATTACTTGTGTGAAAGCATGATGGTTGCTATGCATTGATTGTCTTGACTTGGAAAGTTGATTGATTGTTCTTGTTACATGGCATACTTGATCTCATTATTAATCATGCACGTAGAGTATTATTAGAGTGTTTGCTACTAGGATTTACTTGAAATCACACCCTCCCCAACTAACCATTTTAGGTACAAGCACAAGCAAGGGTAAGAACAAGGTTTATGGTGATAGAAGATGGCATATTATGATGATCTTGCTTGTAGAAATTATGAATTATGTTTGAAGATTATGTTGAGTATTGTTGTAGTTATGTAAATTAAACTTCTACATATGTGGTAGCCCAAAAGAGGTGAAAGCATGCTCTAATTATAGGCTAATGCATGCTTAATTATGAGTAAAAGAAGAAAGCAAACAAGCTTGCCTAAAGGAAGAAAAGTGGAAATGATAAGGATGTATAGAAGTGTAGTAAGGTTGGTCAAACCCTGTACCTTGGCATGACATGAAATAGGGTAAATGAACTCCAAATGTGTTGAATTTTCTAGAAAAATAGTTCACATTGCGATATTTAAATTGAGCTAAAGAACACTGGATTTCGAGTTTTGTATGAAAAGTTATGATGTTCCAAAGTTGGCAAAAAATCACAGAAAAACCTGAGAAAATAGAAAAATTACCAAATGAACAGTGAATCTTTGTGCAATAAACTGTATCAATTGGGCAAGTTAATGACCCAATGAGTATTTTTTTCCCTATAGAGGAACGTATAAGATTCAAATAGAAATTGGTACCACTCAATTTTGATTTTTCTAGAATTAGTTGATGAGGTCATTATTGTTGATTCCTATAGAAATTAGAACCACTCAATTTTGATTTTTCTAGAATTAGTTGATGAGGTCATTATTAGTGGATGAGGTTATTATTGTTGAGTATCCTCATATGTTTAAAAATACTAATGCTCACATGAATTCATGTTGCAATGCTTTAATTGGGGATGTTGCTTGTACTGTCACTACCTCCTTGTGTGATGATCATGCCTCTCTTATTAGTACTAGACATGATGGGGATATAGAATTGAATGAGACTTTATCTTGTTCTTGTGATGATGATGTCTTATGCATGCTTTGCATTGATAAAAAGAATGATAAAACTTGTAGTATGGCATAAAAATAACTTTGGTAAAGAACATGACACATCTAATAGTACTAGAGTCGCTAAAAGTAATAAGCATGAACTTGTGGAGGATGATCCGCTAAGTAAGGATTCCAAAATTTCAATTGATAAAATCATAAATGAGAATGAATCCTGTCATGAAGATGAATCCTCTAGTAACTGTAAAGATGATGTGCTAAGTCCCAAAAGTTGTAAATTTTTAACATCAAATGTGCAAGTACAAAAGGATTTTAATAATTTGGTTGATTGCTTGATTCCTACGGAAGGGAATCCTATTGACTTGCTTGGTTGTGATTCTTACATGGAGAGTTTTGTTCCCAAGATATTCTCGATCCATCCTATATCTCTCCATATCTGCATTATTGGATTAGATACTGCTGCTGGTCCAATGTTTATTTTGCAGAATCAAGCCAAGCAACGTTGTGGTTACAAGTCCTATGCTTCAAAACCTCTACTCATTAATCATGAGCATCTTCCTAGAAAGTCTAATGTAAGGGGAGTTAAAGTAAAGAAATTCATGTTTCTCATCACGAATGAGAACTTCTCCTACAAGAGTCTAAGGAGATTTAAGTGGAAGGTTGTCTCTTCACTCTCTTGTTTTATTCTTATTGTCGTATGATTAGTTGAACTTAATTGATTAATGATGAAAATAAGTGTGGGGAGGGGCTATCCAGTAGAATTAGAGTAGTTGCAATTTTCTTGTAGGTTGTATTTAAAATTCAATAAAACTCCCTTGTTTTATGATTAGGCTAGCTTTATGAGAATGATGATTGGAAAGACTTGCTTGCGATGCTTGATAACTATGCTTAATGTCTGGTTGAAGTCCTAGGATTAGGTGCTGGTGAGTAGTCTTATCCTAGGATTGGAAAGACGAGCTTTACAAAATATTATTTTCACCATAGCCAATCTCGTGAGCTGCCAAGTTTTTCCTCTCGGGAAGTGTTCACCGCGACTAACTTTGTTTTTTAGCGCGGTCAATATCGAGAGTTTTCGCCTTCTTAGGTTGTTCGCTGCGACCAAACTTTAGTTGCACCGCGGCGAAAAATCGCGTCTCTTCATCTCCTGCTAGTTATTTCTTAAACTTATTTCTGTCATTACGTTTGTTACGCTTTCACTTTGCTCTACTCTCTCGTTTTTCTCGCATTTACCGTTCAACGTCATGATTCTCATCACTCCTTATACCATTAACGTTCCATTAATCCAAGTGATCACAACCTTTCTTTTCTCCATTTTATTATATTTTTGTTATCCATTCCATTTTTCCATTGTTGTCACTGAGTTTCAAACTTTTGCGATTTTCGCTGTGATGAAAAGGAGGATTTGCCTCGACTAACCCTAATTTTTACTGTGGCCAACTTCAGCTTACAGCTAATTTTCTTAGTGTTTAGGCTAGTTTGTGTTTAACTTTTATTTCTTTGTTTTTTTATTCTTATGTTAACCAGCAACCATGCCTAGAACTAAGACCCTTAACGTTGTAGACCCACCTATTCCTGACCCTATACCTTTGCTATCTTTTAAGGATATATTAGAACTGACCGAAAAGCGCCTTTTGGTTAAGGAGCGTTCCTTTCCATTGACCCCTACCAACCATCCTTTTGTTCACTGAATTACTGAGTCTGGCTTTACAGGCCTAATTCATGAGCGTACCCAGGGAAATATCACTTTTGTTAATCACTTCTACGCCATCTGCCGCCACTAGTCTGGCCTTTTCATCAATTGTCGAGGAGTTAAACTAGCTCACTCAATAAATTGAAGCACTATAGGTTAACACTTTTCTATACCCTTCTGTGAGTAGAACCATTAACCTCTCCTCATGAGTAATTTCCCTGAGGATCAGATTGTTGTGACTCTATGCTTGCTTAAAATAGGTTGGCATGTCCCTCGTAGGTCAGAGATGTACATTCACCGTTCTGAGTGCTGGCCTGAAACTAAACATTTTATCCACCTTGTCTACAATAACATACTTCCGACCAGCCACCTTGCGAACCTGATGAAGAAACAGGCCCTCTGCATCTACATGTTGATGCAGGGGATCAGTTTCAACATCTCCACCCTTATCTATTCAAACCCTTGTGATGCTGTTCTCACCTCCAAAACCACAAAGGCCATTATCTTCCCTACCTTATCTCAGACATGTTCACTGAGGTGGAAGTCCCTGATGACCCCGAGGACCATCCATTCGCTCCCTCCCCTACTTTCACCTATGAGCCGATCCATTGAGTTCTAGCTCCTCAGCCTGAGCCATTCATTAATATTGATGACCTAGTGGCTGACGACCAGGAGGCCCCAGCACCTCAGGCACCAGACATCTACAGAGCACCACCAGTCCCTGCTAATCTAGAGGACTTGGTTGATGATTTCCAGCAATTCAGGATCACAGTTCTTCAGAAGCTTGGGCGGGACCGGAGGTATCAGCAGAGGATGGATGCCCTGATTGCAGAGAGCTTGCATTTTCAACTCCCTCCAGAGGAGGATGATTTCAGCGGTGCTAGACCTTCCGAGGCCGGTCCATCAAAAGTAGGTTGACCAGCAGAGGGGGTTGATGAGGAGGAGCCTGCTGCTGATGTAGATTCTGAGGTGACTTAGCAATGGATAGCTAGGATAGGATTATTTTTCTTCCTTTTTGATTGTGTATACAGTTGCTTGCTACGTGGATTTTCTTAATTTTGTTTTACAACTGTATATATTTATACATTCCTTTGTTGTTTTCCATATTCTGTTGCATTTTTTCATGATTTTCTGGTATTGTTTCCGAATTTTGTGCTTTTTCTATTTTTAAATCTTTTCGTTTAATCATTGAGGACAATGATTGAAATAAGTGTGGGGGATATTTAAGATTTTAAGTTTTCCAAACTTTACCTTGAATTTTAAAATGCAATGGGAATTGTTAAAGGTTAAATGTTGGGTCATTTTGTTGCAAACTTTCGAAAATTTTAGGTTTCTTAATATTTTTTGCAAAGAAAATGATTTACAAGAGGTTTTGAACTGCATTTTTTGCTCTCTGACCACTTTCATCACAACCAAATTGTTTGTTCGCCGCGGCGTAAGTCGTTCAAAATAAACAACTCACCTCTCGGGTGTGTTTCGTCACGACCATCTTATGGTTGCGCACGGCGAAACCACTTGCACACAGAACCACCCTCTCAGGTGTGATGTGCCACGACCAACTTTGTTGTTAGCTGCAGCGAACTCTTCTGTGCAATTAAAAAAATTAAAAAAAGCTTTGAATTTCAAAATAAAAGGTTCCTTTATTCTTTATACCTTTAATACTCCTGGAAACACATCATGTACTTTGATTTTCACAGATAGTGCAATTGGAAATTGATTCACAATTTTAAGAAATAGAAGTTTTTGGTTAATTGCGTTTTCAAATCATTAGCAAAGGAGCAGAGTTGATGCAATTTTAAATTGACTCTTTGCGTTTTTAATTCTTGAAACTGTCTAATTGAGACGTTAGCCTTATCATGAGGATCATTGGGCCTAACTTCATTTGATTAGAGTGGGTCTGTCTTAATTTTTAATCTCTCTAAAACTTGTCTTGATTCTTAATCAAAGCTTTATGCTCCAATATTCAGTGAAAATGATAGAGGCCTTCATTTCAAAACCCTTTCATTTTTCCAAACCCAAACCTAACACAAATTTAACATTGCCACCCTTTGAGCCAATCATTCTTGGAAACCAGCATTGGAAAACTATATCTTTATATGCAAGCATAATGTTGGCTAATTTGCTTTTCATAAAGATATATATAAATAAAAAAAGAAGAGAAAATAAAAAAAGAAGAAAGAAGAAGAAAAGAGAACAATAAAGAGAAGTTGTTGAAAAAAAGAGAAAACATTTCATATATTTGAATGCATATTTCTCTAAACTCTTACAAAGGCATTGACATGTTTAGTTTTCTACCATGATGTGTATTCAAGAACTAATTTCATAACTCCATTTCATTATCTTCAAACATCTATTACCATTCTTAAACCCCCAAAGACCTCTGGATTTACATGGTATTGATCTTGTAGTGAAGAGGTAGAATAACTACAAGCTTATGGTAGATATTTAATTAAGAAGACCATGAGTGAAATTGTCTTTGCTAAGTGAGCTGAGACAGAAACACTTTTCCTTTTGAGAGGAAGTATCTTTTTTTTAGTCTTTTAAATTGAACTCTCTCAGGGTTCCATTTACTATTGTCTCCGCCTTGATCTTTGTTAATTCCTTGATAAATGTTTTAATTAAATTCTATAATCCTGAACTCATGTGGATAGATTTTGAATGCATTGATCAGTTCAAGGTTTTTGAAAAGCTTTATCCAGGAGTACAAAGGTTTAAGTGTGGGGAAATTTGCTCGAGCTTTATTTCTCTAGTATTCTTGCTGGAATTTCCAAAGCATTTAATGCATTTTTGGTCCAATCATGACCTTTCCTTAGCTTAATTTTGAAACTATAGTTGTTGATTGTGATTAGCTTAATTTTAGGTGCATTTACCATGAAAAATGACCCATTTCAACATAATTATAATAATGAGCAAGTGATACTTCAAATGTTTGCTATTTTATTTCAAGAACTTTATTTAATGACAATAGGAGACATCTCTGTAATAGTTCACCACGGCACAATTCATATTTCGCCGCAGCCAAAGATCAAGCCATGAGTAAGAACTCTTGGAGAGGTTCACCGTGATGAAACCTCAAGTTTGCCTGGCGAATATCGCGTAACAACACCAGATCAGGCTCCAAATGGAAAGAATAACCGACCCATCCTTTGGGATCCGACCTAGAGCGGTTAATACATGCCAATTAGGTTAAGTTTCAGAGAAGAGGATGAGGAGGAGGCAAGAAAACATCCCATACTCATCTCTTCCATTTTCTCTCATTCCATTGCTATCTAAACCCCAATTTCACTTCATCTCATCCCCAAAATTCCATCATGCACCTTCATTCATCCATCCAGAGTCCTGAACTGCTTGCTATGAGCAGCTGAGCATCTCTCTTCCTCTTGGTGATGAAGATGGCTTGAGCTCAATGTGCTAAAAAGGGGAGTGGTAGTTTTAATCTATATTTATGTTATAGATTGCATAGTTCCTGAGTTAGGACTTACGATTTGTACTTAAATACTTAGTCTTGGTCGAGCCCAACTTGGATTACTTGTGTATTAATTCTGCTTTGTGTTTGACTTAGTAGAGTGAAGTCTCATTTATACTTATTCAATGAGATCTTTGTTACTCTCTTTTATCTTCCTAGTTGTGCTTGGTATTTGAGGAAATATTACATTGAGTTTGATTTTTCACTTGGCAATTTCACTATACACACTAAGTGTTTTTAAAGGGTTTCATGAAATGGAGTTCATTGCATGGAATTTCTGACCAAGCGAGTTGTTAGGGTTTTTCATTATGAAACTTAGTGCGAAATTACTGCTTACCCTCATGTTTTGTGAACTATGATAGCCTAAATCATTTCCAAGAGGAAAACCATCACTTAACACCTTTTGCATTTCAATCCTATTTTTATTGCATTCCAAAACCCAAAAATCCCAAAAAGAAATTTTGTTTTGTAATTAGCTTCAATTATATGCAATTTTGAACCAAACACAGTTTTCACCTCTAAAGTAAACTTAATCACAAGCTAACTAACTAGTGGTGCATGAGGCTCCGTAGAGAACGACCCTGGGGTTGCACCCTATAGTGCAATCCTTAGAAATCACAACTGTTTTGATCCATTTTCAAGGCCTGACAACGATAAGTTTTTATACTATCATATGTAGCCGGATCTACCTTCTTCCTTAATTCCTTAACATCTACATCATTTTGATGGACTACTTGACTTTCCCTTCAATAGCTCTTAGGATTCCTTGACCAGTCCATACCTTGGTCGTTTCAAATTTGCAATATATTCTCACTGGAATCCTTTACCAAATAGGAATTTGAGCCTATATACTAGCAGATAATTCATCACTGAGTATCCTTAACCTCCAGTGCTAGTTATTTTCCTTTTTAGCCCTTTCTAGTAACTAGAATTAAGCCACCCAGGTTGGGTCATCTATTATGGCCACTGCTGTAATATCCGTACATTACTGTGAGTGGAAATAAAGGCTAAGCTGGTAATTATGTGATGATTTAATGCCCATAGATATAGAAATACAGAAAGGAAAATGCCTCTATATAAGAAGGATCATAATTGACTAAGTCCCTAGTCTTAAAGATTTTAAGTAAGAATGACCCAAGGGCAAAATGGTCATTTGGCCAAAATGACAGGATAAAATGGTCATTTTGATTAAAAAGGCCTAGGGCACAAAATGTCATCAAATAATAAGGACATTTTGGTAATTTGGTCAAAAGTCAAAGTCAACCCAAAATTCAAAGTTGACCAAAAATGTCAAAGTCAACCAAGGGTAAGGTTGGAATTAAGAAAAAGTAGAAGAAGTGATGGTATTTTGGTAAATATGAGAAAAATAAGGAAAGTAGTGGCATTTTGGTAAATAAGTGAAAAGTAAGACAATGCAATGGCATTTTCGTAATTAAATGATTTTGGAATTAATTATTTGAGGTAGTAGGAGTTCTCAAATGCCGGAGATCTGAACAGAGAAAAGTTTAGCTGGGTCATAAAGTATTTAATAAAATTTTTACCCGGTATCTGGTGCAGGTAGGTTCAAAGTACGGAGAACAATAGTGCCCGAAAGCCCTGAAAAAGTATTTTCTTAAAAATTTAATTACAGAAAATTAGGAAAGAATTTTTAGCTACTGAAAAGGGCTGGAGTATCAAGGAAAAATATAGAATTTTTTCATGCCCTTAAGTCAAATTGTCCGCCGGAAGCCCGTTTTACTATGTTGCACGCAAATTGAGGAATCATGACAAGTTACGAGGAAAATCGGGGATGCTCAGGGCTATGGCATGGCGCCACCTAGGCAAGGAGGCCTAGGGAATGACACACGTGAAAGAGAAAGTCTCCGAAAAAGTAAAAAAATATTTAACAGAGTAAAAGTTACTTTTCAGAAATGCGTACCACCGGATCAAGTAACCAAAGAGCCAGTCGTCCAACTAAGTTTTGTAGACCAAGCTAGAGAGTAACAATTACAGTTTTATGAGAAAATCAAGAGCTTAACACTTGGCATCATCTCCTCCATTCAAGAGCAAAACTTGATCCCCAAGTTTTAATCTCATTCATTCATCTTTCAAGAAGGCTTTTAAGTGGCTAAACCTCTCCATTTCCTCTCAAATCCGTCCACCCTCTCTCTCTCTTCATGGTCATATTTTTCTCTCCCTCCCAAGCTCCCAAAAACGCCATCTTTAAGTGGAAGAGGAAGAAGAAGCCTCTCACCACACAAAGTAACCACTTAAGCTCTCCAATCTTCATTTTTTCTCAAGCTAGCAACCTTCTACTACCTTCTTCTTGGTTTGGTTTCTTGAATGAGCCTCTCTTTTGGAAGATGATGGCTAGGATTTCAAGATTTGA
>JANTPZ010102802.1:0-11776 GCA_025593235.1 Vachellia pachyceras
GAGTCTTAATTTATGTACAATGTCATCATTAAGGAACGCCAAAATGAATGAATGATCACCAATTTCTATGCCTTAATACTATATTTTCAAACATCTCTTACCTTTATCTTGGCTTCTAAGCTTGGATGGCCCATCTTTGGACTTCCAGGAACAGAGCCAAACTTTCGAACCAGAATCTTGAAGCATGGTATAAGCATTATGTACAGCGTTCCCAGAATAAAAGGCGCCGCCACAAGCCACCCAAATAACTGTAAAAAGTTTGAAGAGATCAATACAATTTCAAATGTCATATTTTTTTTTTTGGGAAAAGAAATCAAACACGGGAATCCTGATAGGCACAATGCCAATTGGCATCTTTATGTACCAAAAACAGCATGTAAACTATGCAAGCTTCTCGAACCAAATGAAACATATAATGGGCGTAGCATCACTAATGAATAATGATGACATCAAGTAACATGATGTAAAGAAAGGATCAGAATCAGAAAGCGGTTCAATTGTCTATTATGCTTCATCAATAGTGATCTAAGGTAGCATAATTAGGCTCTATGATAAGTAGCTCAAATGGTGATATTATGATAAAACTACTTCTTGTGGTCCTATATACATAAGGAATTTCTAACCAAATCACGTAGATCAAAATATTATAGTTAAAGGCAACAAATATGTAGATGTAGTTTTCCCCCAAAATATAACCTTATCTATGAAGATTATGAGTGTAAGAGAGATGAGAGAAAATCAGAAAGAAAAATAAATAAGAGAAATATGTAATTAATTGGGGTAAAAATGAAAAAAGTGCATACGATCATCAATTGTTGCTTATTTATAGTATAGGACCAACTCTGTGTGCGGGAATGTTGCTTATATATAGGATTGGAGGGAGTATTATGTTCCATTCTGCCATGCTACTATTGACATTTTATCAAGAGGAAAACATCCAGTTCAGTGTCAGGAATGAATCATGACGTATTATGGAACATTCGGCACTGTAATTTGGCCCAGAAACAAGGGGAGTAAACAGTTGGGAGTTTTTATGTGGGAAATATGAATTCAATTCCTACTCTACTGCTAAATAATCCAGCATATCGCCTTCAGTCAACATTTGCGTCCAAGGGGTTATGACCAAACCCAACCAAATTATTCAAGCGAGTCAAGTTTATTTTCCCTGTCACACTTTCCAGTCAGTGAAAATGAAAGAATAATATGATGGAACTGGAATCATTGGACTTGCGATATTGAAGACCTATAATTACAAAAAAAAAAAAAACAGAGAGAATTGGTCCTGAAGGGAGTGAAACATTGGATAACGTCAAGACTCATTCCAGAAGAGCCAATCAAAGTCGTCTTGTAACAAAATACACAGCGCCTCCATAGGAAGAGAGTGATCTCATAGAGAGACCAATTGGCTCAAAGGGGGGATACATTTGAAGGGGTCTGTCAGGAGTGGGACAAGGAAGAAAATTGGCTGTTGATGGAGAGATCCTCTAGATTTTTGGAAGCTGAAGGGTCTGTTTCTTTTTCATTCAGCATTTTTTATTTACCCTATGTAAATCCTTGAATCTGTCAATTCTAGTCTTTCTATGATTTGCGAAACAGATAAAGGCATCATCAGTTTCTGTTAGATTCCATCACTCTTGAAAAACCATCCTCCCAAATTTCACTAAAGCCACAGTCACGCCAAAATTAATAGAGAAGAAACCACAGTTTTATTTGTGTGAATATACAGAACATATATGTCTGCTTGATGCAAATACAAAATAAATATAGTACCTACCGCATGGGCAATGCTTAAGAAAACTTCATAAGAAGCTTGACCAGTTAGAACCTTCTTTAAAGCATCAGATGTTAGAGGGAAATGAGGTCCCCCAGAGATAACTTCACCAAACCGCAAAAAAGGTACAATGAGACTGAAAATGCCAGCAAACAATTTAAATTAGAAATTAAAATCAATGTTTCTCACTAGAATGAAGTAAAAAAAAAAAAAAAACTGCATAGGGGAACATCCAAAAGAAACCCAAGGAGAGCAGAGAGAGGCTGCTACGAGAGAAGGGCCATAAAATTGAATATCCAACATATAAGGAAAGTGTAAAGGAATACAAGCATAATCAGGAGATACTTTGCATTCCCCTCTGCATTCTCTAAAATTTTTGAAGAGTTCAAAATCTATATGCTTAGAGCATGTTTGTTTACACTTAAAAAAAGACACGAAAAATTTCAGATTACCTAAAAATATGATCTATTTTTTAAAGATTTTATGAAATGCAGTTATCTTTTGTTTGATTGCAATCATAAAAAGCACATTTTACTTGAAATTGCTTCTCAACGAATCAGAATCAGAAGCAATTCAAAATAGTTTCTCCCAGTGATAAAATATCTAAATTTTCTTAGAGTCTGATTATTTTTAGAAAATTAAATAAATACTCTAAATGTTCTAAAAAACAAAGTGCTTTTTTCATAAAATAAGCTGAAGAAATGGGCCCTTACTCTCTGAAGAGATTTAAGGGTAGGATTGAGCTTGGCTATAGGGACTCTCTAACGAAAGAGGATTCGCCTATGCCAAGACTATTTTATTTGCATCCTAATTTTCTAAAAGTAAAAAGTCTATTGCTGCATTGCAATGATTTATACCATTATCTTATACAGCACTGCATAACCATCCATTACAAGTGCCACAAAGTGTTTCAATTAAGCAAATTGCAACAAAATATATGCCTTGAGAAATTATGAAATAAGAAACTCCTATTAAGTAAAAAATAATAATAAAGGCATACAGAAGTTGTTTACCATATATTTGCATATAAAATCTGGGAAAACAAACAAATCACCATTGCAATAAAAAAAAATACAAATGGATAGTTTTAAATGTACAGCACCTCAACTCTATTGGAGTAGCAATAAAGTTTGCAAGCATCAAAGTCGGAGCATGGCAAAGTGATCCGAGCAATGCAATAGCCACCCCACAAAGGAATACAGTGATACCTGCATCAAAAAATTAGATTGATGTGAAATCATAGCAGAACTTGGTAGAATTATGTCAACTTATACCTTAACAATAATTACTACAGTGTGTCATGAAATAAAACACAGTTAACATTGTACCATACAAATCTCCATTTTTCATGAGTTGCATATCCAGTTCTGTAAAATACTATACTTGACTATGTTGACAACTACCAATATTAAACCTGGGTTACCTATCTGTGATTGTGCAAGAGTGGCTGATTAGAGATTAGAAACCAACAGTCGCCCTGACTTACATTATGCAGTTGTATAAGCTGTAACTTGAAAATTGGCATAGTAGCAACGGCATTCTATGCAACAGCCAATTTAGTTTTTTCATCAACTTCAATATTCTACCAATCATATTATCTAGCATCTGCTCAGTTGGTTCAAAGAAATAGTTAAATTAAAAAAGTATATTTACTGTCATCACCCTAACCATAATTCCTGCTCAATCAAAAAAAAAAATAACTGCTCATTTCGGTAGTTATATAGCATTTTCTTCATAATTGAACCACATTAGTCAAACTTTAATATTGTAAATCAGTGGGAAGACAATAAGCAGACGAGAAGGTGGACAATCCTCCCTCAAAAGCTAGGTGAGAGAATAACTCTACTTAAGCACTCACTTGAGTAACTGTGCCCCATGCTACTTAATAAGAAATTTATGCATCCCATGCTACCTTGGTCCTTATCAATTGGCCTCACTGGTAAAATCAACAATATATTGGCTACGCTGTACATATCACTCAAGTTTCGACCTTTATTAATTAAAACTTTCCATAGGTAGCCTTTACTAGAGAGAGCGACCACCAACTCCATTACCAAATGATATACACTCAAGCAGGGTGGAAAACCCTCATTCTAGCTATTGAGGTGGGAAAACCATTCTATTTAAGTATTCCATTGAATAGCCCCAACTACTCTGTGCAAGATTAGACATCCCATACTACTTCCCAATCAGTTGGCTAGTCCTTAGAAAGCTGACATTCTTGCAGCTATACTTTGTGACATTTCACTCATCCTTCCGCCAGCCAAAATGTAGGAAACCCTTCCAGGAGCCACTGACCTCTAGCTCTCATAAGCAACCATAGGCATTTATGAAGGGTAAATAAACTTTTCCCAAAAGGCATCTCATATTACCTTAGTCCTCATTAGAAGTTCAACAAAAGTTCAGGGACGTTTCTGAGCATGGAACTAGGACACTGCTTTCAATCATGCAACTAAACAACATGGATCTTGGTTACAAGAGCAAAATTTCTGATTTACATATTCCAATGTAATGAAGATTGTTTAGTTGCAATGTAAAATTTCTATTTCACAGACATTAAATTTTCAGAATCTAGAAATGCTTAATAACACATACCGCAAATAGGAAATATTCCCAACACAATGCCAAGAGCAGCAGAGAAAGCCAACTGCTTTGGCTCAGCACCTCTGAACAAAAATGGAGATCATTAACGAACATGTAAAAGCAATTGCTGTTATCTCTAGCAGCCTCATTGTTGAAAGGATGTAAAGCATAATAGCATACAGATAGGATTTCCAAATTATTAACAATCTCTTCCATAAAAAGATTCACTTTTCAACTTCAAACATGGAAAAAAGATACAATATGACTGGCCAGAAAATTAAAGCGCCCATTTCAGCTCCACATACAAAATCAGTAATCAGTAAATTGAATAAAAATCATAAACAATTAGTTACGCTGTAGATGTCACAAGACAGCGGAAAACAGATCTAATAATTACAAATGCATATTATAGAAAGTAATTCAAACAAACTGATGTGAACACTCCAGACTTTGTTTGGTTTAAAATGGTGTTGCATATACTAACCAACTATACTAGAAGTATTCACCAAACAAAGAGCCAAGAGATTAGGACAATAACTACATAACAACAAATCAAAGAGATCTTGGAACTCCATAATCCCACACCAAATATTGAAGGAGAGATTTTTAAATAAAAATCCCTGCCTACGAGAATGAAGGCAACAGAGGCAAGCCGATGGCCAGCCTCGTTCGCGACTAACCCAAACCATTGAGAACTTACTGAAAATCTGAACGCCAAAAATGGGATATTCCGAAAGAACGTAGTTTTATAGTAATCTGGTTATCTCATAGAATCACCAATCCACCACTGCTCCTCAAGATACCTAACAAGATTAGAGAAACCCAAATGTGTTTTCATAGTTCTAAGATTCTACCGCAGACATTAGTTTCACTCAAATAGGTTATCCTCTTGGTTGCTGAAACGTGAGAACTATGTATTACACTACCTGCGAAGAATCAGAAGAAGAGGATCAATTACTTTGCTATGGAACCAATTGCTAAGACCCATGCTTCAATTATTCGAGGGATTGAACTGAGGTGAGACTTCAGAAATCCCCAACTCTAAATTTCAATTCTTCCACATTTTTCGATTTGCCTTCTCCGATAAGCGTTAAATGTGAAAACGATTACATTTATTTTAATTTCATTGATAGGGGACAGCTCCTTTATTCACTGGATTGATGAGTTTCCCCGTCGCTGTTTGGGGAAAATTACAATTAATGGACTCAAATTTCGTAAATATAATAAAAAAACATTTTAAACCTTTAAATTGAAAATAAATATTTAATTTTTGCATGACTTGATGAAATGCCAGGAATAAACATGGATTTCTTTAAAATCATTTACAATATTATTAAGAGCAATGTTGCTTAGTTGTTTTCTCATAGTCCTAATCAAATTTTAACTATTTAAATTTAATAATAATTTTATATTTATAGCTAATGACTGAGAGCAACATAAGAATAGAGATTAGGGTATTCTGCATCATAATAAGGTTCAGCATTTCTTTGGACATTTAATTCGATATTTTCAATATATCGACTAAAAACAAATAATTTAAGAAAAATTATATTATTGTTTAGAAGTTTGAAATCTTCAAGAATCTAAAATTAATATATATAAACTAAAATAGTCAAAAAAAATCTTATAGTAAAGACCATAATATATATATATATATATATAATTATGAGTTATCATGTCTCTATATAAATTCTTTAAAATTGCATCACAAGCAAGCACATGCATTTCTAAGGAAGAGACATGCAAATCCCATAAGCTTGATTTTGTTAAGAATAAATATTCTTAATTAGATTCTAACACATTGATTTTTCAATATCTTCCAATATCAGGCCTAGTTTTTTTCCTTTTAAATAATACATCATGCATCTTAAGAAGATATTTAGAAATAACCTTTGATGAAAAGCAAAAGATTGAAAACCGTTGATGTGATGTGATGCATTTGAATTTTGAAATGCATATAAGAGAGGACCAATATGAGAGATACCAAGCAGTCTGACAAAGGATAGAGCTACCCAATCATAAAGGATTAATTTTTCACAACTTGATAATGAAATGTGCATATATTTAATATCCATGAGAGTACCTTGATTGTACCTTATGGTAAAAAAAAGGTTTATGCCTCATGTATTATGGGAAATATGTCTAAACATCCAATGTAGTCAAAACATGTCTTGCTGGACTTCTGTTTTTTTTTAAAAAAATGTTTTCAAACATGGTTATAGTTGAAAGTTGCTCTAATTCTCTTTTGCTAAAGTAAATGTATCATTCTATTGAAAACAATTTTATTTGAGGTATTATTGCGTACTAAATACAAGTATATCTCGTTACAAGGGGTTTGAATTTTAGTTCACTACATTATGAATTGCTAACCATTTCCACTGAACCTAACCCTCCTCGGTAAGTTGTTCTTGTTTCATTCACATGCTAGGTTGCACTAGTGTTCTATAATATATAATCATGAAAATATTATATAATCATGCACTCATCTCATTCCTTCTTGTCTCCTGTATAATTTCTCTCATGTATCCACATTAACCAGAACACTTATCCCTACTTATTAAAGTTTAATAGACAAAGATATTTTGGAAAAAAATATTACAAATTCTCTATATACTAATCATTTTTTTCCAAATAGAAAGGCAAGTCTAAGCTTGAAGATTACAAAAGTCTGAGTTAGACACATTGATGTAAAGCTTCCAAGGAATCTGTTAAGAGTCTAATATTTGATAATCCTAATCCCTTACAAAGGTGCATAACACCTGAATATGGCATGGAGCTCTACAGCAGTTAGGCTGGTGTAATCTCCTAACTAAATTAAACCTCACAATAAATACACAAATGATTATTACATTCTCGAGGCTCAGGGCATAAAAGCTGTATGTGAGATGGCCAACACACAAACCAATCATAAGATCCATCCAACCTAGGGTACAAAACTCGCCTATAAGTCACTAGAAGAAATCACAAAAAAAAATCAACAATGATTAAATTTCCTATTAAACATATGGGTCCATATCTATTCCTCAAATAAATACCTAATGTGTTAGACATACCAAAAGGCAATTTGTTAATGATGGGTCTAATTTCATGACAGAACCATAAAGATAAAAAAATCAAAGTATGCAAGCCCTGTAAGTTTGACAATATGCATTTCTCCTTAAAGTAGTCTATCTATTAAGCCTACAATGATATCTACTATCAAACTGTTGGTTCCATCTCTTTACATCTTGAACCACTAAGTTCCTCTCTTGAAAATAATAAACATCGATAGGGTAGGATATAAAGTCTCAGTAATCAACAATCAATTCGGAGAATATACAATACATGATTATAAGTCAGTGAAACATGATGAAATGTAATACTCAACGAAAGCAAGGTTTTCCATTCCATACGATCATAATATTCAAGTGATCCATCTATCATACTCCTCCATATCACTCAATGACATGGATCTGGTTTAATGTGTTGAGCAACTCGCCCAAGATCTAGCAGCAACATTAATGTAACCGGTCCTTTTCATTCTCCCTCCTCAGTCTAGAATCAAAAGGCGTCTAGCCTCCCATATGGGTCTAGGTTGAATCCCCACCTGGGTTTGAGTCACATAAAAGCCAACTACTATGATTATTAGTGGAGGCAACCTCGGATATAATACAAACCCAATTATCATAAGATCAACCCAACTATTTCAATACCACCTAATATTTCAATTATCCACAAATGCATAAATTCACAATTTATTATAGATACGGATAAGTTATAAATAGTTCATCATATATATTTTTAAATAAAACGTATTCTTTCAAAAATGCTTCCCATTTCACTGAAATTGAATGCATAAATATAGAGATGAGATACATGTAATCATATAAAATGAATTAACTGTAATTGCCTCAACTCCAAGATACTTGTAAGCTCATGTCACAAAAACACTAACCACACTCAAATCAATCTACACAATGATGTAGATGCAAATTTAATATGTATAAATTAAATAATTAACTTGATTATTTTTATTTGAAGTTCCAAAATAATTATTTAAAATTCATACTCCTCGATAGGCTCTGAGCTATTTACTTTAACGTAAATTTAATTATTCCCCTCAACACAACAATTCAATTAAATCATTAATTAATTTGAATTACACCAAAATCTCCAATTTAAGATTTAGTGTTTCAGACATAGAATTTGTTAAATCATAAATCTACAATTTATTCAACATTCTAAGCTTGTTAAAATTTCAAGAGCATTTCTAATAGCACTAGTAAATTATCCAACTTAAATTTAATAGGTGCCAACAATTCTGCTTAAATCAATTATTTATTTTAACTTATCAAGAAAGTCAAATAAAAAATTCATATCATGAAATATTAGCATTTAATCCCCATCTTTCTTTCATTAGACAGCTACAACAAAAAAAAAATTTATGAAGGAAATTAATTGAAAATGAATAATTTTAGTTACCTAATCTCAAAATGAACTCTGAATCTAGAATGATAACCTTATGTCACCGAATGGAGAGAGAAGAGGAGCGCCGTTTATGAACCCTAAGTGTCAAAGTCCCACATCGGAGAGGCTCGGGAGGGTGCTGGGCTATATAAACAGGTGCGCTGCACACCCTCACGAGAGCTCTTATGTGGAGAAAGGGTAATGGATCCTTTCCTCCGTGGGGCCAGTCCAAGGTGGATGGACACGGTGGCGTGGTGGGGTTTGCCACGTGGATCGCTGCGCACTCCTGTGAGAGCTCTTTTGAGGGAGAGGGTAATGGCCCCGTGACAAGTGGTATCAGAGCCAACCCTGAGCCTTCGGTCTCTGGTGGACCCTCCGGACGCCGGCAAGGTTGCCGGTGGCCCCGCGGCGAGGTCGCTCGCGGATTGACTGGGGGAGAATGTCAAAGTCCCACATCGGAGAGGCTCGGGAGGGTGCTGGGCTATATAAACGGGTGCGCTGCACACCCTCACGAGAGCTCTTATGTGGAGAAAGGGTAATGGATCCTTTCCTCCGTGGGGCCGGTCCAAGGTGGATGGACACGGTGGCGTGGTGGGGTTTGCCACGTGGATCGCTGCACAGTTCTGTGAGAGCTCTTTTGAGGGAAAGGGTAATGGCCCCGTGACATAAGGCACTGGTGCAAACTTACGCAAGGGGTATTAAAAGAGTACCCCTCACTTGCTTTGCTACCTCCCTCTTTCTCTATTTTTTAAATCTTGAGAATTTTATTTTTAAATTAATTCTATTAAATAAGTTGTTTTACTACATATTTGAGATTTTTAGTAATGAACATTTATGTAGTTTTAATTATGATTTGATTATATCTTATAGAAATTGATATTTATTATAATGTCATTTGTAGAAGTTAAATTCTTTATATTGTTTCCTTCAATTTCAGTAAATTTTATGTATGAAATGTTATTCACCGTAAATTTATTTTTATATTAAGATAATTCAGTTGACCCCTATAACTTTTGTTGAATAGTGAAGAGCCTCTTTATTGTATATGGTATAAAGGTCACAAAATTATATGGTAGTTGTTTCTTGGTATATATAAAAACTAGTGTTTATATACTTTTTTTTAAAAAAAAAATTAGACGCTCCATGTAGTCAACAGTGAAGAATATGTATATGTTGTGATAGAGCATTGTTCCAAATGCTATTATGAGATCATAGGTCTTTATAGAACTTTCGAGAACTTTATCTTACAGAGAAAATTCTACCAAAATTTCTACAATAAACATAATTTTTGATAATGCAATATATGTTATATTGTGTATGAATCTTGGGAAAAGAGCATGTATATCCTATTATTTAGCAATTGAGCAAATAATATACATTTACAAATCCAAAATTTTAAAAGTGTGAGATTTCTTATATTTCATACCTATCATCTTTTAGAGTATGACATATTGTCTCCACCTTTCACATTTCCCCCTGACATTTGGAGAACTCCTCCCAGACAGCTGTTATCCAGCTCCAAACAGCTAATTGGTTTCTCCTCTTGATGATAGTGTGTATTCTGTCGTCCCCACAACAGTACTTTCTACGGATGCAATTGATCCACAAAGCCTCAGGCTTGGTCATCAGTACCCAGCAGAGTTTCAGAATGAAAAGCCTTGTTTTGGCATATAAGATCTTTTATTCTTTGCCCAAGAAATGAGATGCAATTTCTTTGTTTCTCTTCAATACATCCCAAGAAATGAGATGCAATTTCTTAGCTTCTTGGCTTTGGTTCCAGAAGAAATCTCTACTGAGATTTTCAATCATCAAGAGTACTTCTTTCGTAATCAACATTGATGTTGCGGGATTGCAGCCAAAACAAATTTGATGAGCACTGTGCCATACTAAGGAATTTTTCCTTCCAATTTGCCAGCTTCAAACCCACTTTTTGTATAAAGGGGCAAATGTCATTTTAACAACCCTTTTATGTAGGATTGGCGCCCCAAGATACTTCCCAAGATCAGCAGTGTGCCGTACCCCCAATATCTGACTAAGAGCATAGGCCCGATTAAAGTTGACATTATGGGATACAAACATCTTGGACTTACTCAGCTTGATTTTATGATCGGAGACTTGGCAAAAACCTTCCATTACATCCCTGAGCTCTATCATCTTGTCAGGTGAGGCTTCATTGAAAAGCACCAGATCATCAACAAAGAAAATGTGAGATATTTTGGGCCTCATCGTACTCATGGCGGATGACCTAGCCCAGCCTTTCCATATACAGCACAAAAAGGCAGGGGCTTAGAGGGCATCCTGTCTCACTCCTCTTGATGGTTGGAAACTCCTTAAGCCTACCCCATTCCACAACACACTCATAGAAGAGGTGGAGACACTGCACATAATAAGATTCACAAAATCTCTCCTAAGCCCCAGATTTTGGAGTGTGTCCTCCATAAATTTCTAATCAAATCTATCACAAGCTTTTTCCATATCCACTTTCACCGTTATATACTCATCATGACCTTTCTTAACCCTCATTGAGTGGATGTCTTCTTGAGCGATGATAATATTATCACAACCTTGTCTTTCGCTAACAGAGTTGAGTTGGCTTTCAACCGCCAAATGATTCATAACCCCCTTCAGCCGATTAGTAATAACTTTGCTAATAATTTTGTAGTTTACTTTGCGCAGTGATATCAGCCTAAAATCTTTAACGGTCACAAGCTGATCACTCTTAGGGATTAGGACAATATTAGTCTGATTAATATCTCTTAGAGCATCAAGATTAGTGAAATCCTGGCGCACTAGCTCCCAAACTTTACAACCAACCAGTTCCCATTGAGATTGGAAGAAGTGAGGACTAAGATCATCTGGGCCCGGCACTTTAAATGCACCCATCTCAAAAGCTGCATTCTTGAATTCAACTTCCGACATAGCTCTTTGAATAAAAGCCAACTGAGTAGATTCAATGATTGGAAAATTGACCGGCCA
>JANTPZ010102803.1:0-10253 GCA_025593235.1 Vachellia pachyceras
GGGTGGACCCTCCGGACGCCGGCGAGGTTGCCGGTGGGCTCCCGCGGCGAGGTCGCTCGCGGAATGGCTGTGGGAGAATGTCACAAGTCCCACATCGGAGAGGCTCGGGAGGGTGCTGGGCTATATAAACGGGTGCGCTGCACACCCTCACAAGACGTCTTTTGGGGGAGAGGGTAATGGCCCCGTGACATAGAGCAGACGCTGTCGCTGTGACAGAGGAGACTTCATCCTTCTTCTTAGTTTCCAGCGGTGTTTCTTTTGTCTCCATGATCAATAAAGTTGTGATTTTTTTTTTTACCATGAATGTCTAATTTCATTTGTAATTAACTATTAGTTTGAACCATAGGTTTGTGATGAGAGTTCAAGACTTGTAATGGGAATTCTTTTGGTTGAGATTCTTATTTAATTTTTCTTGACTCTCTTTTATATAAATTCTTTGTGCTTAACGTATATTCAAATTTGAATATAACCTATAGTATGTTCTTTGAGGATTTGCACTGAAAATTTATGGTTGTAGATTTATAACTTGAACCAGTAGGCTTTTGAAATTTCAGATTTGAAAGTTCCAATAATTCCTCTTCGTTAAAGCTTAATTTGTGCAAGTTTATATTTTTCCAGATTTGAAATATATTTACTCTGCTATTTTTCTTGAAATATTGAGATCTCATCAACTTTTATTCGATTGATTGGAAGGTCGAGAGGGAAATTAAAGGAAAAGATCGATTGATTTTCCCTGCCTTTTAAAATTTAGGATTAATTGTGGCTTAAGTTTAAATTGAAGTTTAACTGAGAACTTTGATGTAAACAGGAGCATAAAACCTTGAACAATGATTCAAGGATTTGAGTTTGGAATTTTTGTAAGGAATCTCAATCAAAAGAATTAAAATTTTTTTATCTGGACAAGGACCATTACATCCTAAGAAAAAAACTTGTAGTTAATTGTATTGCCATTATCAATTCTTATCTGTTGTCAATTTGCTCTATTTCCTAACTATTAGATTATTTTACCTTAGTATAAAATGGCTTGAACCCCTTTTAATTGTTTTCAACTGATTTGTTTGTAATTGAAGTTTTTAATTTAAGTGATTATCACATTCATTCATTGAAAGACGACTTAGGTTACGCTTTACTACAGAATCTAGTCCACAGACTTTATGACCTTAAAAGATTTGCCAAAACTTATCCATGAATTTGAAAAGCATAGAAGGCTGTTTCTTTTTTCTTTTTTGCCTTGCTTCTGACAACTCTTTTCCTTGCAAGTCCATGTCTCCATTTCTCTGACGTGTGGATTTAATTATGCAGAAAAAACCACTACCAGAATTTTGGAGGGATCAGCAAATTGTAAGTGCCATCTATGCATCTAAAGTTCACGTGAATTTTTTTTCCCCACCATATTAGTCTCAATCAAGCTTTTTAACTGTGCTTTATCTATTTTTCACGAAATAATTCATGGTTTTGGTAAAAAAAAATAGGAGATTTATTGTTTGGTCCCACGTAATAAAGATATTTATCAAATGGTCCCAAAGTTTAAAATATTTAAAAAATGGTCCCAGAGGTGTTGTCAATGCAGCACATCGTGTTGTCAATGCAGCGCATGGTGTTGTCACGTAACAACCCCTAACAACACCATGTGTTGCATTGACAACACCTCTGGGACCATTTTTTAAATATTTTAAAATTTAGGATCATTTGATAAATAAGTCCCTTATGTGGGATCAAACAGTAAATTTCCCAAAAAAAATTATTTTGGGCTGGCACTTGTCATTTTGGTTATTGCAAATGGTAGGAAAGAAGAGTACTGATTCAGTTCGTTGTTGCATGCAGCCTGCTGATACTTTTAAGGAGCATAACTGCATAACAGATGAACACTATGTTCAGACCTTACTGGCTGTAAGATTCCTGCTTTCCCCATGTGTGAGAGACTAGTTGAGGTTAATTTGGTAAGGGAATAGATAGTGTAGAAGGAAGGTGTCTCCTGATGGTTATGCTTGATGAGGCCCGGACGATACAGCTTTGTACAGTTTTGTCCAGCACCTTCCCGGACGATACAGCTTCTTCCGCAACGCATGAAACAAGGGAGTCACATCACATTCCCTCTTAACTCTTGTGAATAATTAAAATATTTCATTTCGTGTTATTTCAGTCAAGTGATGTAGAGATGTCATGGACCGTTGCCCAAGTTTAGATGGCGAAGACAGTGTAACATTGATGCAGGTGTCACATAGTGATTGGTCCAACCAAGAGTAGCAGAACCTTCTGTTCTCCTTCTGTAAAGACCACGGAAATGATCATTGACTAAAGATTACCAAGTGCGTTTATGCGTTAATGCCCCTTGATTTCAGGCACTAACACCACCCTTTAATTTGGTTGACAGTTGCATCCATCCATCGATTTATCCATTACTCCTAGTCATGACACGTGTTACAATCTACCTGTGATAAATTCATAACCACCGTCTACTCCTCCATCACTTAACTGAATTCAATAATAGGTAATTAAGCTATTAACTTTCTTCAAAAAATTAAAAAAAAAATATTCTGTATTACACTTTCTCATTGTGAATGCCTCTAAAATAGATATCACATTAAAAAATATTAATTAATGTTTTATCGTGTGATTTACAATGAGAATCGCTCGTTTATTTTAATTTATTAAGTGCTTTATAATAATTAACAAGGGTGCAAATAGTGCAAATGTGGATTCGTATCCTAACAACCATGGATCGATAATCTTCCACTAATCATCTCTCCATAACATGCTCTCATGTATTGGCACATAATCATAACGTGTTATTATTATTTATTAATAATATATAAGGATGCTGTCAGCGGTTTGTTTCTTGACTTTGGGTATGAAGTCGACTATCTTGATAGGAATCTACCCACCTTATGTTTATTGAATAACTCTGATAAAGATTAGTCACTGCTATCGACAGTGGATACTTTGAGAAAAATATATGTATATAAGTATGTTGTATCTTTGACAATCTTTGAATTACAAGCTTCCAAATATTATTGGGCTTGTTTGGTTAGTCCGTTGGGAGAACGAACACAAATTCTGAAGTAAATACGTAAGAGAAATTTTATCTCGGTAAATACAGGAATGACTTTTGAATACATAAATAAATTATTCAAACAAGCCTATTATCAAACCCCTTATCCTCTTGATGGTAAACAAAAAAAAAAGTTATCCTCTGCGCGCGCGCTTTACCCACCAGGCACCGACCAAAATTATGTTACTTAATCCCACATATAATAATATCAATCTCCCCCTGTCTTTGCTTCTTCTACACTCTCTCCCTCGGTGCCACGCCACGTGTCTTTGACCCTTTCTAACTGCTTCCAACTAACTAACGATAACTTCGCCTAACCGTTACCAATTCCCACTTACCTGTCGTCACTCTGCCGCCTGTATGCTGCTGGTTGGAAAATAGCAATACCATGATCAATATCGTCACTTTATGTGCATTTTAATTTTAATTCGATCCACGTATTTATTTTACTATTTAAAATACGCTGAGCAGTGCTGGTATTCGTTTATTTTTTTTAAATTTTTATTGTATTTTGAAAAACACGTCTCACGCATTCATTAAAGATTAACAAAAACAAAAACCCTTTAAATTCTAACTCAGCAGTGCGGATAAACCCTTGAGGTCAAAGATATAGATAAACAAAACATGGGAAAAAAATCGACGTCGCGTTTCTTACAAAGTTGTGACATGTGACGGGGTTAAGATTCTAACTCAGGAGTGCAAACTATCTTTTAGAAATATAAGTTGACTTATTCTTGATATCTTTTGAAAAGAATTTGAGTTCAAATTTAATGAGTTTAAAATTAGCAAATAAATGGGTGCAAAATAAATCACATAGTACTAATATATACCTAATTTTATGGAAGTCATAGGTGTAGCTGCATCTGTTAGGAACCAAGTGGGTCTGCCCTTGGTTGTGACAAATCATTTAACTACACCTTGAATATTTCAGCCCCTGTGCATTTTTAAAAAAGCAGGGCGACATAGTAGATCGAAAAGTGGAACAAATGCATTACTGCTTTCTATTCGGTCATTAATACATTAAAAAACGAGATAATCTCCTTCACATATTTATATCGATTTACGTAAAAGTATTTATCTACCGTATTCTCATACGAGTGCATTATAGGTGTTGCGTCGTATAACGAGCTGCATGCTATGAAGTATGTCTCTGGAGAATCAATGCTGTGCTAATACCCAACGGTGTTTTGGTTTGAATTTTGGTAACTCCATGATTCTACCGAGGCATGATAATATTTAATATATAAAAAAATCTCAGGGAGTTGAGGCACAGTATTTTAACTTGTTTGGAAACCTGTGAAAGCACCTGGAAAAACATTTTAAAAACAGAATTTTGTTAACATATTTACATGAAAGTGTTTAAAATCATGGAAACGCTCACAATTAATTTCAAAAGCAAAATTCCTCTTGTATGCTTATCACATAAAATTACTAAAAAAAATTTAATCCAAACATTTAATTTAAACAGTCAAGACTCTCTTGAATCATATTCATACCTGATTCTGGTCACTATGCCTTTATTACTTGAATACACGTGTCAAGTTAATATTTCTCCACGTGCCAGGGATATCTGTCACTAAGTTGAAAATGCCGGATTTGAAGGTCGGTGAACGGTGGGCCCCTTTTTGACACGCAGCAATTGTCGGTGCTGACAAGATTCGTTTCCCCCGGATTTTAGGATACTACCTAAACAGCAACGGAGACTTGTTTAATGATGCGTTAAAGAAAGAAAGAAAAGCATCCTAAATTCTTTACTCTTTTTTTATATTCAACAGTATGAAATATTTTGGTTTTTAGGGGCAATTGATAAAAGTTTTAGAAAAGTATCCTAAATAAGTATAAATAATTGATGAGATTTTTATATCTGTTTGCGATTCAATCAACTTATTGAATGGGAGTAAACGTGGAAGGGTAAGCAATTTCTGATGATGTTGACTGGTTGTTTTTAAATGAAAATTAATTAGAATTAAAACGTATTGTAATTTAAAACTGATGGATATGCAGTTTTTGAGTACAGGATACAAGCAAAAGCGTAGATAGGACTTTTGGAAAATAAGTTGTATGTAATATATAGCCATGTGCAATCAATAGCCCCTTATACAAGGTTTAAAATATGAGTTCTGTAAGCCAAAAAAAAAAAAAACATGTGAGGCGTATTGGCATTCATTTCACTGTCTTTACGTGTGTTCAGGAATCCGTTGGGAGAAATGAGTTTACAGATTTCGAAATGGATTTTACGGATTTCGAGATGGTTTTGTCTTAACTTGTGTGTACCGTTGGGAATAAGAAATTCCCGAGCAAGCACTTTGTGTATGTTTGGGAATTCTGTTGTGAGAAAGAAGTTTCCAGGTTCCAAAATATTTTACAGATTCCGTACGGATTTTGAGATGATTTTTATGGATTTCAAAATATTTATCTCGAATTTTAAAATTTTTTTATCTTGACTTATATGTCCGTTTGGAGGAAATAATTTCCAAACAAGCACTTTGTCTTTTGTTTTTGTTCACAATTAAAGTATTTAATATCTCCATTGATAGGGTAATTACTCAATCAATTATTCTTGCTGAATATATTCAATTGATCCGATTGAAAATTAAATTTGATTCAGTAAAGTGGGAGGACTCCACGGATTGAAATAAAATAATTTAATTTCAATTTAGTGCATCGTCTCTTCTAGATTAAAGGCAAAATGGGGGATAAATCTAAGAAATTTACTATACAACACATTCGAAAAAGGCTTAAGCCATAAGGTTATTTTAAGTTTGAGGTCCGATTCCTTAATTATTAATTTGTTAAATAGACATTTTTCCACCATTTTTCTAGCACTAAACTAATTCTCAACCTTTCCAAATCGTAAGCCTCGGTATACAAGCATAGAAATTAATACACTGTATTGAATTATTAATACACAATGTTATAAACGTGATTGAACATATGTGACAGACACTCAATACAAATACGCAGAGGCTCTTGCAATACAAATAGTGGGGACTTATGACCTTGATTCAGGGGTGCAAACTATATTTTGAGAAGATAAATAAGATTTATTTTTAATATCCTTTGAAAAGAATTTAAGCAAAAATTCAGTAGTTTAAAATTAGCAAATGAATGGGTATAAAATAAATAACATAATACTAATATATATCTAATTTTATGAAAGTCAGAGGTGCGGCTACACTTGCTAGTGACTCAGTAAATCCGCCCTTGACCACAGGGATGTAGGGTGATTAACAAAGACGATTCAAGAGGGAGGTTGGAATTTATAAACTATAATCTAATTATTTAATTTTTATTTTTAAATAACGTTGTACGCAAATAAAAATAAAATTTTTATCATATATCTATCTCAAGATGTATAAAATTATCTTCATAGCAAAATTTGTATAATAAGTGAAGCTCCGGAGTCAAGGGTTACATCCGGCATCAAGCTTTTTTACCATGGCCCAGATATACCAACAACTTAATTTGATGGGCCCACGTGTGGAAAAACTTTAATACCACTTTTCCTTTTTTGACCCAATATTAGCAGTATTCACGAAATTTCACATTTTCAACCCCCAAAGTAAGAAGGGAGTCAGGGATGAGATGTCATTTTTTAAAAAGGAAAAAATATAAAATAGGAAGCAGAGTTTTCAAACTATATTCCTTCGCCTCACCTCCCAGTCGCAGATGAGACCTACACTTTTAATATTCTTCATGGCTCCGTCATTTCTATAAATACTCCACTCATCCTCTTAACACAGCATCGCAAAAAACAGGAAACTTTTGATTCACTTAAACACTGATCACGCTTATATCAATCTTCTCGAAATCTCTGTGATTTGTACATACCACTCAAATTCCCTGATCCTCCTCCTCCTCAATACCCCACTGATTACTGTCAGCCTTCTTCAGTCCCTAGCTGATCGGTCACTCTGTTTCATTTATCTGTATATATAATCAAAAGCCCCAACCCCATTCGGCGTTCATTCTATCTTGACTTGCTCTGTTTTCTGATATCCCTACTGGCCAACAATGGCTCCTCCTAGTTTGAGCAAGTCGTCCTTCAATTTCACTAAGCACGTTAATGGCTTCAACCCCTCACCCTTTCGTATACAGGGGTCTAACCTGCTGGTGAACGACCACGTTGTCCTCTCCGACGTGCCTGAAAACATCACTGCCATTCCCTGTTCCTACACTTCCACCGCCAAATCCCTCCCCACCACCGGCTGCTTCATCGGCTTCGACGCTGCTGAAGCGAGCAATCGCCATGTCGTCCCCATCGGAAAACTCAAGAACATAAGGTTCATGAGTATCTTCAGGTTCAAAGTTTGGTGGACCACCCACTGGATCGGCTCCAATGGGCGAGACCTAGAAATCGAGACCCAGATGATCCTTCTCGACAAGTCGGACTCGGGTCGGCCATACGTCCTCATACTCCCCATCCTGGAGGGTCAGTTCCGGGCTTCAATCCAACCGGGTCAAGACGACAACATCGACGTCTGTGTCGAGAGCGGATCGTCTAAGGTAACGAGCGACTCGTACCGCAGCGTCGTTTACCTGCATGCCGACGAAGACCCCTTCAGTTTAGTGAAGGAGGCGATGAAGGTCGTAAGAGCCCATCTCGATACGTTCAATCTCTTGGAGGAAAAAACCCCTCCTGGCATCGTCGATAAGTTTGGTTGGTGCACGTGGGACGCATTCTACCTAACGGTGCACCCGCAGGGCATATGGGAAGGCGTTAAGGGTCTCGTCGACGGCGGCTGTCCTCCAGGTCTCGTCCTCATCGACGATGGATGGCAGTCCATATGTCACGACCGGGATCAGATAACCCAAGAAGGCATGAACCATACCATCGCCGGCGAGCAAATGCCATGCAGGCTCATCAAGTACGGAGAGAACTACAAGTTCAGAGACTACGTGAGCCCCAAAAGGTCAGGCAGTTCAGGGGAGCGAGGTCTGGGTGCGTTCGTGAAGGATTTGAAAGACGAGTTCAAGACCGTTGACTACGTTTACGTGTGGCACGCTCTCTGTGGGTATTGGGGTGGGCTCAGGCCCAACGTCCCCTGGCTGCCGGAATGTGTGGTGGAGAAGCCCAAACTGTCGCCGGGACTGGAGACGACAATGGAGGATCTGGCCGTGGACAAGATCGTCAACAACGGGGTGGGCCTGGTCCCCCCGCATATGGTCGATCAAATGTACGAAGGGCTCCACTCCCACCTGCAAGCCTCAGGCATTGATGGGGTCAAGGTCGATGTCATCCATGTAAGTTTCTAATCCATAATTCTAACTTCGCCTCTCAATTTTATTGTTTAATTCCAAAAACACCCTTCTTTGGTCCCCTCTCCTTATGCGGTGGAGGTATCACTCCTTCAAGTGTTAGTGTGTCCCCATGTGTCAAATCGTAATTTCCCCAAGCGGCAAGCTGTCGGGTCCATAGCATCTCATCCAAACACATGCTTGGTCGGCACGGAATGTCATTGATTCTAATTAGTTGTGTTCCAAACAGTTACTGGAGATGGTAAGTGAGAAATACGGGGGGCGCGTTGATTTGGCGAGAGCATACTACAAGGCTCTCACAGCTTCAGTGAGAAAGCATTTCGGAGGCAACGGTGTGATCGCTAGCATGGAGCACTGTAACGATTTTATGTTACTTGGAACCGAAGCCATATCCCTTGGTCGTGTCGGTACGTTCCTTTCCCAGCTTCCACGTGCGTTTATTTTATTTTTTTTAAAAAAATATTATAATCGGTGGGTGTGATTGATTAATTTTTTGTGTGGAGCAGGGGATGATTTCTGGTGCACCGATCCTTACGGTGATCCAAACGGTACGTTTTGGCTGCAGGGATGTCACATGGTGCATTGTGCCTACAACAGCTTGTGGATGGGCAACTTCATCCACCCGGACTGGGACATGTTTCAGTCCACTCACCCCTGCGCCGCCTTCCACGCTGCCTCTCGAGCCATCTCCGGTGGACCCATTTACGTCAGCGACGCCGTGGGCAAGCACAACTTCGACCTCCTCAAGACCCTGGTCCTCCCTGATGGCTCCATCCTCAGGTGCCAACACTACGCCCTTCCCACCCGTGACTGTCTCTTCTCCGACCCCCTCCATGATGGCAAAACCATGCTCAAGATATGGAACCTTAATAAGGTGAGTCTCACTCGTGTGTTGCTCTTTTTTAACCAAAATATGTCTCTTCTAGAATCTGACTGTTTAATTTTCTCGTTGAAACACAGTTCACTGGGGTGATTGGGGTTTTTAACTGCCAAGGAGGAGGGTGGTTTCCTGAAACCAGAACCACCAAGTGTGCTGCTGAATGCTCACATTTGGTTTCAACCAAGACAAAGCCTCAAGACATAGAGTGGAAGAATGGCGACAACCTCGGTGTTTTTGCCATGTATTTCCATCAGACCAGGAAGGTTGTCCTGTCAAAGCCATCTGATGATGCTGTTGAAATTTCCTTAGAGCCCTTCAATTTTGAGCTCATCACTGTCTCTCCGGTGACCGTCTTGCCTGAGAAATCTGTGCATTTTGCTCCGATTGGTTTGGTGAACATGCTTAACACCGGAGGGGCAATTCAGTCCCTGTCTTTTAATGAAGAACAGAGCATTGCTGAAGTGGGAGTAAAAGGTGGTGGAGAAATGAGGGTTTTTGCTTCAGAGAGGCCAACAGCTTGCAGGATTGATGGGGAAGAAGTTGAGTTTGTGTACGAGGAGGGCATGGTCGTAATTCAAGTACCATGGCCCGGTTCTTCCAGACTCTCCTTGGTTCAGTACACATTCTGAATATGGAATGTGAAGATACACTGATTATGATCATCATTTAGTTTCCAAAGATGACTGTTAACAGAGAAGAATGATTTTAATAAGGCGGGGCTCTCTCTTTTTGTTGTATCCCTTGCCCAATTGTTTGATGACTTTATGGTTTTTGCCCAGTGAACAAGTGATTTGAACATCGTTTGTAACCAGAATGAGTTTCGTGCTTGGTTTATTATAATCTTGTCTTGTTAAGATCTGTGATTCTCTTTTTTTCCTTGCCTCGTGCCTTACAGTATCTTCCAACTATGTTCCCATTGCTCTTGCCATTTTCCATCACGGTGTCTTTTCGGATGAGAGGTTTTCAAGAGCTTCTCTCGACTATAGATTTGTCAAAGTGTAAGAGACAAATTTAGAGTTCAGAGTTATAATTCTCTCTTCAATCAAAAGCTCGTATTCGATT
>JANTPZ010102804.1:0-13266 GCA_025593235.1 Vachellia pachyceras
ATTTTATTAAATACTATATAATTCACTGGATTTTCCATATTTTTCTCTAAATTTTTAGAGGGCTCCTTGTACCTTAAATAATTATTTTTCCCTTTTTCTCCCTTCAAAATTATATAAATAAAAATCTAATTTGAATTTGGAAAATCCGTGTTTCGTCATTGCGATCGGTAAGTGGAGATCTATCTATTGGGCATTTGTAAATTTTTCTGATATTTTGGTCAGCTGGTTGACTTTGACTTTTCTTGTGTCAAATGACCAAAATGCTCTTCAACTTTCTCGTAATTACCATTTTGCCCTTATTTTCTCTACTTTTTCCAAAATTACTATTTTGCCCTTACTTTTGATACTGAAAGACCTTTATGTCCTTGGTCTTTTATTAAATGACGTATGAGTCCCTTTCCTAAAGGTTTTCCCATCCTCATATTACTCTGGGAAATTTTTTTTAACTCTGGAATTCCTACGGAACTCCGTGTACTATGCCAGTTCTAACTACAATTTCTGGCTATAAATTCTTTTCTTTATGAGCTATTTGCCTCTGATTTCTCTTTTCATTTCCTAGTTATCGGATTAACATTCAATTCAGCTAGCATAGAAATTGTGGATATTACACTGGTACTTGGGATAGGTACGATAGGTACAAGATTTCTTCATCTGCTTGTGGTTTACCTGAATCAGAGGCTACATACATACCGAAATATGAGAACTAAATAATATTGTTCATTGTATTATTCTTGTGATGAAAATGAAATTCAAAAATTAGGATTTGTAGATGACTAGATGGAAAAATGGGAACCTGTACAATTTATTCATCAGTAATTACCAATTAGGAGCAATAAAGTTGTTTGAGTCCAAGAAAGTGGGCAATAGCTTGGGAAAAAAATAACACCAGCTTCCTGCTATGAAACTTACCTTTATTATTCTAGAATTATGTGTAAATCTATTAGTAGGCAACATAAAGGGACAAGTGCAAGACTTGTGGAGATGAAAAAAGCATAGTCATGAAAGAAAAATTAACAGCAGTGTCAAAGTATAGGTGAAATTCATTAGACCATAAATTATACTATCCAATCCATTCTAAAAAAATGGGCCACTTGCACAGCTAAAAAAACAAACTAGCAAGCCTAAACAGGGGTTCTCCCTCTATAAAAACATTATAGATGTCAGAATGTAAGTAACATAGATTCCAACTTGATTTGATTGTCACGAGAAAAATCATCAAGAATGCAGTATTAATTTGATGCAAGAATCAAATGCACAAATCTTATCTCCATATTTCATCTGAAATCACCTTACCTTCTTCCTCACAATTTTGATAATCTCATCCAGTACATTCCTCTCAGCAATTTGAAAATGGATATAATCACCGCAGTTCTTCACCATAGTCTCCAGAAGCTAGAAAGTAGATGTGCAGAAATTGTAAATCAAAATCCATACAATTAAATACGAATGCAAGTATTGATAGGTGCATCCATAGATGCACAAATGCATATAAATGAGAAAAAGCAAGGTCAATGCAAACAGACTACCGTTAGAGAGAGTAATTGAACTTTGGAGCTCTTGTGATGTAATCTCTTCTTCACGGCTTTGGCCACATCTTTTGGCTGTCTGAGAAATTATGCATGTACTTGTCAAAAACCAGTCAGAATCTTAACTGTTATTTCCCTAAAGATTATATATCAAACACAAAGGGACTCATTACCAGTATGAAAAATCAATGGTTCTAGCATTTTGCAGCTGACTAAATTATACGATTAAAAAGTTCGGGAAAGAAACAAAATATATAATTGCAGGTAGAAAAATAAATGGTTTGTACTATATTACTTCTCATATACTTGCTAATCCAACAAAGGAAAAGCTTTTTCCATCCGAAGAAAATCGACAAACTATTACTTAGTCATTGCTAAGTCGCTGTTAATCACAAATTTATCTCTCATAAAGAGCTGTTATGGAAGATGTGCATTACATAAAATCATTTGCATGAAACATCACCATAAAAAACAAGGAAATTATACCAAAAACAACACTTTTGGATTCTGATTACGAAGAAGCATAAATATTATCAGATAATCAAAGTCAACCCCAAAAAAGAAAGAAACAAAAGGTCTCAATTTTTCCATTTCGTAACAAATTACCAGCGATTGGAATTTACAGAATCACATATTTCGATGTTTATGTTCCAATCAGGGCCCATAAGAAGATCACCGGTCGCCTTCTCCACTGCTACAGTAGATGAAGAAGAAGGCATGCTTCCCAGCTTCTGTCTATCTCTATATTGATCATGAACAAAAAAATAAAAAAAAGAAGATCGGAAACGCAATGAAATGAATAGAGACAAACTGTGGATCTGAGATAATCAGAGGCAAAAGCAGAGTCTGTGTAAGCGAAGGAAATAGCGGGCTCACGATGAGAGGCGGAAGCTTTGATGGCCTGAGCGGCGAGAGATGGAGAAGTAGAGGAAGGAGAGAAAGAATAAGAAAGATTCAAGATAGGAGAAGAACTATGGAGGGGATCGTTGCGAGCGTCACAGAATAATCCTAGCTTTCAATAAAAATGGAATGAGAAAATGAGCAAGGGAGGGGTGAAAATTTTTAAGAGGGAAGCTGTGAAACAGACCGCCCAAAATTTTGAAAAGGTTTTGCGATTGGGAATCGGCAGGAAAGTTTCCTTCAGATTTTTTCTGTAGGAAAAATTATTCCTGCGAAAAAAAATACACAGGTAATTTTTCTGCTGATTTATTTTCTGCAGGTAATTTTCCTACGGATTTTAAATCCACAGAAAATTACTTGCGCATTTTAAATCCGCAGTAAATAACTTGCGAAAATTTTCCCCAAGAAAAATTCGCAGGTATAATATCTTTTTTTACTAGTGTTAAACCCCTCACTTAGGCTTCATCATCATCATAATTCCTCTCATTTTCTTTTCCGTCAAGCAAAGGCACGAGAGCTAGAGACCGTGAAAGAGAGGGCCACCGTCAACAAAGGTGAGGCCGAATCCTGTATGCAACCTTGGATTCCAACTCAGGTAGGCCCCTTAAACCTCTTTCTTCTTTGGATTTCTGATTTTGGGGAAGGGTTTGAGTTTTAGAAATATTGAGAAATCAAAGGTAAGACCCAATAGCTTACTACATTTGAAACTTAGTATTTCCTCAAGTTAAATCAAGATTTTCATGTGATGAATTCAATTATTTGTATTGTTCGAGGGATGGGTTTTGGTTTCTAAGTCAGGACCTCTGTTTCAAAGCACCACCCTTTGAGTTGCAATTTTCTAAGCTTGTGTGTCAATTTGTGGCTGTATGTGCATATGGGTAATATACTGAAGTTGGGAAATTTTTAGATTTAATAGTAAAGTTGTAAAGGGTAAATCACATGGCAAACAACCTCCTTATCCTATTAAATTTGGTGAGCCTTTAGTGCACATGTCAAGCTTTAAAATAAGTCATAGAACACATTATTTTGATGAGTAGCGTAAGTGATGAATTTTTCAAATTGGTTCAGAAAAACTAGAAAATGATATTTTTCTGGTGAAGTTGTGGAAATTTCGTTGGTTTGATGAGGTGAGGAGAAAACTACGACGCTGATTATTATTTTTATTTTATAGAGGATGAAAAGAGCATTAACTAGAACTTTGAATCACTACATTCAGAATTTTATAGATTAAGTTATGAATTTTTAGATTCAGAAAGTTGGAGTATTTATTGTGTAAGCTAATCTTAAGTGCTCATCAAGTGTTTGATAAAATGTCTAAAAGAGATAAAGACTTGTTTAGATGTTGTCAATTAAATTTTACTTTGTGAGATTCCTTTAAATAATATTGTGAATTGAGTATGGTTATATGTTATTGTTAGGAGGTGAAGAATATAAGTTGGAAGTTGAAGGATAAGAAAATAGTTATATGTTAATATCATTGTATGTGAGCGAATAGCATCCCATAATAATTTTTATAAAGTAAATTTTATTACCTTTCATATTTTAATTTAACTATCATATTTATGCATGATTTTATTGATAAGAGTTTATTGGAATTGTTTTATTGATAAGAGCTTGGCGACGACGTGGAGGATGTTGTTGTCGTCATTGTCGACGCAGCGAGCGAGATTATCCCACAACCTCTTCTTCTAGAGGAGCCCAAAAACATGGGGTTAACGGTACTCCACTGAAACATTCAATACATTCTGGCCTTGCGAGTTGGTTTCGTGGATGGCCTCTGGATTATCCCTCAAGATTTTCTTCACTATTTCACTACTCCATTCTTGGCCGCAATAAACAATGATGTCTATCTTCTGTCCCCACCACTTTTTTCCTTCTCTTCAAACCCTGCACACATATTATATCCATGCAATTAATTACTACAATAGGATAAACTCTTCGCCCAAAATGTTGGAACATTGATGCCTCTGGTGTACCCCAACCTCTCAAATATTTTTTATTATTAAATTATGTATAAAATGAGTGGCATTCCCAAGTTTCAAGCCTGATGTAATGGCAAAACACTAGTGGTTGGTCACACCGTGATTCTGTAAAATGCCTACCCGTGTAACAGGCTTCTCAATATTATTGTATCCATACGTTTTGGCACTGTTAATAAAGGCTGGTGCAATGGTATACATTTTGATCATCCCATTGAGCACATTCAATACTGGTTTTTCTCTCTTTTGTTAACTTTCTATTCTTGACCCTTTTCTCATCTTGGTATCAGAGCCTGCTCGACAAGCGTTATGGCCTCCTCCTCAGAAAAATCTTCTACATCTGCTACACAGTCGTCACACGTCACAATCCCACCAAACCCATCAGCTGGTCACTCAAACACCTCCACCATGCCAATCGCTTCCGTCGCTGCATCCTCTGTTTCCACCAAGTCTATACCGCTCTTGAACTCGCTGAGTCAAGTTTCTCCAGTGAAGTTCGATGGGATCAACTTCATTCTCTAGGAATCACTGCTGTTACAGATTATACGAGGACATCACCTTGATGGCCATATCTTTGGTACTAAAGTAGTACTGGCAGAATACATTCTCGACTCGGAAGCCAACGTTATTCCGAACCCTAAGTTCGTTGACTGGTTAGCTACGGACCAAGTCCTCCTCGCATGGCTCTACGGTACGATGATCGTGGAAACTGCATCTCAGCTTACATGATGCATGTAACATCCTGCAAAAAAAAAAGAAAAGCAAAAGGACCAAATTGCAAAATGAAAATATGAGGAAGGGCAGAATGGTCATCTTACCCTCCCTACATTTAATATCCTAATATCCTCTACATTCTTTGCCATTCATTCTTCGTCCAGGCAGTGCGCGCGAGAGAGAGAGAGCGACGGTGTGTGATGGCATGGTTTCTCACCAGAGGAGAGCTTTTTCGCTGGTATAAGCAAATATTCGGGTTCAGGTGAGTCTCCTGAACACTCCTCTACCCTTAGTTTCTTCAATCTCTTCTATTTTGGAATCTTGGGGGAGATATTGAAGTTGAGAGATTAGAGGTAACTTGGTGTTTTTCACCGATTAAATTACATAAGGAGTAAGATTAAAGCCTTGGTGAGTTGAATTAAGCAAAACAAGTGATTTATTTGATTCTATTTAGAGCCCAAAATTCGTGGGTACTGTTCACGTGAACAGTGTCTTCCTTCTCTGTGATTTTTGCTGAAACAGTGGGGGTCTGAAGTGTATAGGATGGTGGATTGTATGTTGGAACTATTAGTTCTATTCAGAACTGGGAAAAAACTATATACATGGATTTAAGTTTATTAAACAGAAAAAAAAGAGCTTGATGGTTCCGACATTTTAGAGAAGAGGATGGTGCTCAATATGGCTGATTATGTGTATGTGTATTGATTCCCTTGTTTGTCTTAAAAAAGGAGGAAAGAAAAAGTTTGTTTAGAGTATAAATGATAAGTACACACATATATGTTGCTTGGGCGTGTGAAGGTATATGTGGGTATGTGCAAGCTGGAATTAGGTTCAAAGCTGTTATTAATTGAGGGTTTTATGAACTGGAGTAGTCTTTGCATATGGTGATATTGCCTAGTTCTGTTTGAAGCTTCAACGATATGTATATGTGAAAAAAAATATGTGTTCATGTGTGAGCGTATAGGTATAATGTGTGTGTGTGTATTTATATAGACACACACTTGGCAAATGGAAACTAAGGATATGAGTCAGGTTGTATTTTAAAGACCTTAAATTGTGTATGTGACATTAGAGAAAACTATTGATAAGTAATGGTTAGAGATTGATGGTTAAAGAATATTGACTTTGTTGATATTGAAAATTTGTTTGAAGTGTTTCTGGACGGTTGATTTTGGGTGAAATTTTAATTAGCCAAATGGTCTTAGTTGGCCATGAAATTTGGCAAGCAAGTAGTACTCATAATAAGCTTTAAAATGAGTTATAGAATGCAATATTTGGATAAGAAAGCAATGCAAGATGAATATGAGGCATTTATTAAGAATCACACATGGCAACTTGTTCCATACACTGGACATAAAAGTATTGTGGAGTTCAAATGGGTATTGAAAACTAAATACAATGCGGATGGCACTTTGGACAAGCCTAAGACAAGGTTAGTAGCCAAGGGTTTCCAACAAACAGTTGGGGTGGATTTTAATGAAACTTTCAGTCCAGTTGTGAGGTCTACTACTATTAAAGATGTATTATCACTTGCAGTATTTTTTACCTGGAACATACAACAACTTGACATCAATAACACCTTCCTAAATGGTTTTCTAGCTGAAACAGTTTTTATGGGGTAACCACAAGGTTCTGTGGACAAGTTATATCCTAATCATGTGTGTAAGTTGTCAAAAGCTCTCTATGGGCTAAAACAAGCACCTAGGGCTTGGTATGACAGATTGAGAGATACTTTAGTTGCTTGGGGATTTTTTAATTCTAAGAGTGACTCCTCTCTATTTATATACACAAATAAAAACTCAGATTTTGATCATCCTAGTCTATGTTGATGATATTCTTGTTACTGGCAGCAACCTCAAGAGCTTGAACTTGTTTATTCACAGACTTCATACTGTGTTTGCACTTAAGGATATGGGGATAACACTTTATTTCCTTGGTATTGAGATGCAGAGAAACTGCAATAGATTATTCCTAAGTCAGCAAAAGTATGTCATGGACATTCTAGAACGATTCCAAATGAGTAGAGCAGCTCCGGTCAAAACTCCCATGGCACCAGGGAAATCATTGTCTGCAAATCAGGGTCTTCCATTAGAGAATCCTTCATGTTACAGGAGTGCAATCGGTGCATTGCAATATCTTTGCAACACTTGGCCAGATATTAGTTTTTCTGTTGGGAAGTTAAGTCAATATATGTCACATCCCACCACAGAACATTGGACAACAGTTAAGAGAGTTCTGAGATACCTTAAAGGAACAATCAATCTAGGAATTCAAATTAAGCCTTCAAGCTATCTCAACCTGGTGGCTTACTCAGATGCAGACTGGGCAGCTTGCTCTAATGATCATCGATTTGTAGGAGGTTTTTGTATTTTTTTGGGTGAATCACTCATAGCTTGGTCTTCTAAAAAAACAGAAAGTAGTCTCTCGATCGAGCACAGAGTCAGAATACCGTTCACTATCAAACACGACTGTTGAGGTATCATGGATTATTTCTTTATTATCTGAACTCAGATTTAGATTCAAGAAGGTTCCTATTGTGTGGTGTGATAATACTAGTGCTGCGGATATTGCATCAAATCCTATATGTCATGCTAGAACAAAACATATAGAAATAGATGCACATTATGTGAGGGATCAAGTGTTACAAAACAAGCTATTAGTTCAATATGTTCCAATGCATTTGTAGCTAGCTGATTGTCTCACGAAGCCACTGTCTAGTTCAAGATTTTGTCAGCTAAGGAACAAACTTGGTACCACAGATTGGGACCCTGATGCAAGAGAAGGGGTTAAAGCAAAAGGAGGGAGTTAGAGCATTATTTGTGTATCAGCATTAGTGGCTAGTCCAACGTTTTTTGTTATGCTTTTAGCAATAATGCTGATTACTCTTGTCTCTGTAAATATCCGTTCATAGCACTAATGGTTGGTCACAACGTGATTCTGTAAAATGCCTGCCCGTGTAACAGGTGTCTCAATATTATTGTATCCGTACGTTTTAGCACTATTAATAAAGACTGGTGCCATGGGATACATTTTGATCATCCCATTGAGCACATTCAATACTGGTTTTTCTCTCTTCTGTTAACTTTCTATCTTGACCCTTTTCTCATCTAAGAATTACTAGCTCCTATATATATATATATATATATATATCTTTGGGTCCATTTGGAAACGTGGTAGGGAAGTGCTTTTATATAAGTCGAGATAAATATATGAAGGAGATTATCTCGTTTTGAAAAAAATACTGTTGAACGAGCTTTTGGTTTTTTCAAACTGAATGCCAAACAAAACCTTTGTATTTCCTATGTATTGAATCAACAGTTTATTTTCTTTTAGGTACAATTGTCTCCCACAGTCCTATTCCAACGTATGATTTAATGTTGCAACGTTTGTGTCTAAGCAGGGGTCAAAGGTAGAAAGAAGAAAAGGTCGAAGTATACGTACGGTTAGAAATAATATGAGGATTGTGGATGGGGTGAAGTGACAAACCTGTTTTGCGACGACCGATGTTAAAAGGGTCGGGAAATTCTTCTTCCTCTTCTTCATCATCGTCTGGTGCATACATAATGGGACGGGCTTGGGGCACACTTCCACCTCCAACATATGCTATATTTTTATGCCTCCAAAGTGCCTCCAGTATTTTACTACACCACACGTGCTTCTCTTTCTTCTTCTGTATATCCTTCGATCCTTATTCATTCAACAGAGTATTCAATTAAAACATTATTGATTATATAGTGTAAACATATTACCACATAAAGCTACGTGCGATGTTAAACAATTATTAGGCAGAGAGTGTACCAAGGGCTCCGAAGATAAGCCAAATAAAAAAGGTCAATAATGCTTGCACCAAAATGTTACATGTCCGATAATTTGGTGGAACATGTTCATACACATCTTCGTAATATGGGTTTTCTGCATCTTCGTTTTTGGTCTGATAACCTACAACAAAGCAAGTGTACGTTGACTATAGAATTAAGGGATTGCATCAGATCAAACTCTTGCAAATTAAACCACATACACCTTAATCTACCTATACTCATTGCACGCATCTACTATATCTACACACACTTTAAAACTAAGAAAATTGGAATAAACAAAATGTATATATGTTTTCATGAATGAAGGAACTTGCCCGACTGGGTTTTTGGAGAGTTTAACCAGCTCAGGAATGTGCCATTGTGCTGTGAGAGCCGTTTTGAGATCATGAATGGCTCCACGATTACACCTTCCACCAGAAAATGAAAAATAAGCAATAGTTACCATCTGCTCAAACCAATCATATATCTACATCCATCCAAGCAACTGAAGAGAGAGTAGTAAAATTACTAAATTAGTGTTGTGCTTACCGCTGTAGAGAAGCTTGTTATACCATCTGAAGTTGTTGCTGTTGGATTTACTAAAGCATACAAGTTCAATGGAATAGTTTAGAGTGTTACGGAAGCGTACCTGAATCCATAGGTGCGTATGACGGAAGGGCAGATCAACCGGTTATCACCAGGGACTAGAGGAAACCGACTGCGGATGGGGAAGCGAGGCGGCTGAAATGAAACCCTTGGCTAACCCGGGGACCATAGCCCTAAATTTATAAAGGGGCCCCGTATTCAGCCCATCAATGAATACGGGTCAGCAAATCGGGCCTCAGTATATATTAGTCCATGACACTAGATTGAGCCCACTTAATTCCTTAAACCTTATTAGATCATTTTATAAATTGGGTCGGGATAAGAAATAAGGACACCCACATATAAGTGTAATATGTGGCCCATTGTTGAATTATTCCAACAATCTCCCACTGGGGCACATATGTAACTTAAATGTGTAAAACCTTATGCGCGCAAAATTGCCATTATTTATTCCCTAAACAATCTGGTCCATTGATCACATCCATAAGAACCAATCAGGATCTTCGTCATATTACACAAAACTAAATCCCAAAATGATCACATATATGTATATAATCAAATGACATAGATCAATCATGGATATACTGCATGGAAAATTTTATGAATGTGATCTGTACATGCCTATTTTCCAACTGATCCTCCTTAGTGAGATCAACCTTAATCATGCAGAATGATAACCTGAATAAAAACTTTAGCTGAAAACTGAATAACTTTATTTATAATCAAAATAAATACCTAAACGTTAATGAAATCAAACACCAAATACATACTTCCACTAAACTGGGATATCCTCATCATAAAGCACACCCTTCCGAGCTATGTGCTCATGAAAGACCTTGGGTGTTACTCCATTTTGTTAGGGGTTCAACAATCATGGAGTATGTCTGAATGTGTTTGACAGAAAACTATCCATTCTGCACCCTATCCTTAACGGCTAGGTATTGGAATACAAGACTGTCACCATATCGTCACAATATAACTTTAATGGTCTTTCAATACTTGACGCAATATGAAGCCTAGTGATAAGGTTGTGCAGCCATATTCCATGGTTGGATGCCTCCCAAACTGCTACATGCTTTATTTCCATTGGGGAGGAAGCTCCAAGAAATGGCTCTACCAGCTAGCATGTAAACATAGCCTAATGTGGATTTTTTAATACATTGGCATCCATCGTGATCAGAATCAATATACCGAATGATCTCTAACTGATCTGATCTACGATACATGAACATGTAATCTTTTACTCTCTTTAGATACCTCATAACCCGTTTGGCTGCTTTTCAATTATCCATACCTGGGTTACTCATATATCTACCCAACACTCCAGTAACAAATGCCAGATCTGGTCGCGTACATACTTGAGTATAGGCTCCCAACAGCTGAAGAATAGGGAATCTTTTTCCATTTCTTTAATCTGAAGTGTTGTCTTAGGGCATTGTTTGGGACTGAATTTGTCTCCCTTAGTAATAGGGGTATCACCTGATTTACAATCTTGCATGCTGAACCTATTAAGCACCTTATCAATATAACTCCTTTGTGGTAATCCAAGGACACATCGATTTCCATCTCAATGAACCTGGATTCATAATACAAAGAAAGCTTCACCAAGATCTTTCATTTCAAAGTTGTTTGATAGAAATTTCTTGGTTTACCATAACAAATCTGAATTATTGGAGGCAAGCAATATGTCATAAACCTATAAAACCATAAATATGAACTTACTCTCACTAACCTTACAATATACATAATGATCAACAGGACTCACCTCAAACCCGAAAGTTATAATTTCCTGATGAAATTTGTGATACCATTAACGGGAAGCTTGCTTAAGACTAAAGATGGATTTCTTTAGTTTGCAAACCATAGAGTTAGATTTTCCTTACACAAAGTTTCTAGTTGCTCCATATAAATCGTTTCATCAATGTCACCATTGAGAAACGCAGTCTTAACATCCATCTGTTGGAACTCAAGATCAAAATGGGCGATTAGTGTCATGATTACTCTAAAAGAGTCTTTCGAAGAAACTGGAGAGAAATTCTCTTTAAAGTCAATATCTTCCTTTTGAGTAAAGCCCTTTACCACAAGACAAGCCATATGTCTTTCCACTTTGCCATTTGCATCCCTTTTGGTTTAAAATATCCATTTGCAACCAACGGGTTTTGCACCTTCTGGCAAAGGGATAAGATCCCAAACCTTATTATCTTACATGTATTTATACTCCTTATTCATCGCCTCAATCCACTTTTGAGAGTTGGAGCTTTGATTGCTTGTTGGAAGTTGACTGGATCATCTTCCACCATACCATTGTCTTCCTCATGTTCATGAGGGAAGACAATGTAATAATCCGAAATTGCATTTCTCCTTTCTCATGTGGATTGTTTTAACATCGTTTCTTGAGGTTGTTGAGTTTCCACTTAAAGAACTTCAACCTGTATAGGAGGAATTTTAACTTGAATATCACTATGTAGAGGTTCTGGATTTACTTCGTTAATTACAACAGGTATTGGAATTCATGTATTGGAATTCCTTTGTTTTCAGAAGCAACTGGCAGATTCGACTCAGTAATAGAGATCGATTATTCCTCGTAAGTGATGTTTCTTACTTTATCTTCCCCCCAAGCTCAACATCCTCAAAGAAACGTGTAGTTCCCATTTCAAGAGTATTCCTGAGAGTAAGATCATAAAACTTATAACCCCTTAAACTTTCAAAATTTCCAATAAAGTAACTGCTTATTGTTTTAGGGTCTTGTTTCTTTTCTTGAGCCTTATAAGGCCTTGCATTAGTTGGACAGCCCTAAATCTGAAAGTGTCTTAGACCTGACTTTTGCCTATCTAAAACTCATAATATGTTTTAGCAGTTGCCTTAGTTGGTATTCTGTTCAAAATGTAGGCTACAATCTTTAGTGCTTCTCCATTTACCTCATTATAAGCATTCTTTACTGGGTTAGAAGCAGAAGCAGGATTCTTAATAGGTTTCTTTGAACATAACCCTTTGCAGCCTCTGAAAACTTTCTCTTTATGCCCTTTCATCTAGAGGTGCTAGCCACATTGACACTATGAAAGCTGTTATATTTTAGTTTCTCCTCTTCTTGCACAAGATAGTATATGAGCTCATTTAGAGTCCATTTTTCCTTCTATCAGTTATAACTAACCTTAAACTGACTATATTATGCAGAAAGAGAAATAAGCACCAAGCACACCAAAAGGTCCTCAAATAGCTCAAGTTTTAATTCCTTAAATTTTTGCAGCTATGTGAGACATATCCATAATGTATTCTCTTATATTTCCTTGCCCTTTATATTTTATAGAAATCAAGCGTTGCAAAAGCGTGTTTGTTTATTCCTTATCGCCTTTTACAAAGCGCCTTTCAATTTTGGCAAGAAAATCTTTAGTATTGATAATACAATCCGTAATAGCACCTTAAAAAACTTCTGGGATGCCATGCTTTATGATCATAAGACTCTTACGATTTAATCACTCCCACTTACCAAAATACCTCTGTGTTTCATAAGAACTTTTATTCATAAGAGGAGAGGGAGGATTAGTCATTAATGCATGGTCCAGATCTATGCATCCCAGAATTACTAGAATGTTATTTCTTTTTCCATTTAAAGAAATCCACATAAAAGATAATGGCAATAAATTCAAATAAATGTAATCCCCATCGCAAGATACCGGTAACAACATTAATACTTTATCTTTGGACAACAATATTAACTGTCAGTGGCATCTTGTTGTAATGATC
>JANTPZ010102805.1:0-14425 GCA_025593235.1 Vachellia pachyceras
GCTTTTATTTTTCTTATGTGAATGGAATATGAAGATTGTGTTAATTATAAGTTGGAGAAGAACCTGTTGGTAGTAGATTAGTAGATTCCCAAACTTAATGATGATGGCTTTGATTTGTAGATGATAGAATCTACTATTTTGAACTTTTGATATATGTATTAAAATGTTAGAACTTTGATTAGTACATGGATATTTGGATTCCTAATGCATAGATTGTTATTACAAATTAATTTTTAATTTTTTATATAGCCGGTTCGACCCCCGGGTTAACCCCCGATTCGACCTCTGACCCTTAATCCAGTGTCTCGATCGGTTCGTTGTCCGATCCGGTTTTTTGAACCTTACCAATCACACAAAAATTTCTCCATTTCCTCACGGTTAATCCACAAAATGGGTCCCTCCGTGTTGAAATTGATGTCTCAGTGTCGAGCTACTACAGTCCACAAAATGGAGAATTACACAAGGATCCCAGACGAGAGAAATTATTACCACAAAATCTCTTAAAATCTTCAAATTAATCTCATGGGACTTGAAACTAATATAATGCAAGTGTGAAATGATGATTTCACCCTCATTTATTTGAAACATCTAATTCTAATCTTCCTCGTCTCTTCCCTTATTTCCTTTGGCATCATGCACGCAGAGAGATTGAAGAAGTTTTGCGACCTGAAACTTGAAAACTCCGGCCCCATCTACTCCTTCCATCGACATACCCTTGCGGCTTTGGTCCTCTTCCATTCATCTTCATCGTCGCTTGTGTGCGCATGCCGTTGATCATCTGTTGTTCTCTTCCTTCATTGCTCAAGATTTCCGGTCGCTGCTACTCTCTCTTACGATTGAAGCTTGGGTTGCTCATTTCTTCCTCCTCCTCTTACATCACTATTGTTAAACGTTGTGGGCGTTGGGTATGTTTAAAAACTCCTCTGTTGTCTTTAATAATTTGGTGTATTATGGGTTCTGTGTGTGCTGTAGGTGGACGATGGCAGTTTAAATACGCTAAAAATCTGAAGTCAATATGGTTGATGAATTGGTTTGAATTTGGATGCCTATAAGGTGTTTGTAAAAATGCGTCTGAAGTCTATGTTGATTTGTAGAATGTCCATAAACTGTTTGACGAAATGTTCAAAAGACAACAGAAAAATGATTTTATTGGACGTGTTTTTATTTTATTTTGCAAGTAAAAGATAAAATAATCCTTTATTTTTACCAATGTCATGGACCATTTTATGTTCGTTAATTGTAATGAGTTATTTTTGTCAACTTCGTTAGCTTTTGACCTCCTTCTCTATTTCTAGATTGAATTTGAAATCTTACATTTATATGGTTACTTCCAAGTTAGATTGAATATTCAAATGTGTTTGCTCAATTTGAAACCTTACATTTATATGGTTACTTCTTCAGCTGGTGGGAAGCTTTTAAGAGGATGTAGATTTTGGTTTCATTTACCCCTACACTTTAAGTTGGATGTTTCTGGCGCCTCGTGACTCATTAGAACAATCTCAACTCCACACTTCTTGCCTATCCTTGAAGTATTAGTGTTTGGTTTGCATCATGATCCATTGTTCCAACTCTCAACACCAAACATGTTTGCGCTCTACCAACGGAAGATGCAAAATTGATGAACTTTCAAACATGTTCTTAGAATTATTTACAATCAATTGATAAAGTTTGGAACACAATCAAAAGTCCTCTGCAGCCTTTCTTGAGGATATAAAGTTAAGAGGATTCGTGTACTCAAGTTCAAGGAGAAGATCATTCACTGCATAAGTGACAAGAGGATCCACCAATTCATCAAACTACTTCACCAGGGTCTCTCCAGTATAATATAAAATATTACCAGATAAAGTACCGAGTCTGCATCATTATATACAAAAAGAAGCAGAAATTAGACCCTGAAATTCACCCATGTAAAATATTAAGGATACCAATGCTAAATACATAGAAAGTCTATGCTAACCTTCTATTATTATAATTACACTTACAATTCACATGGCCAACAAAATCTTTTTTTTTTTGAACATTCCATCAAAAACTTTGTAAAGTATAAAAAAAAAAGTAAAAAATGAGGGCTTCTTTCGGTGGCTTCATTTTAAAAAAAATTATTGGTCTAAAGTGGAGGCTGGTTTTTCGGTGGCTTCTTTTTTTTTTTAAAAAAAGTATTGTAGGGGTATTATTTTTTTTCGATTACAAATAAGCACCAAGCCCTAGGCCATATCTCTAACTAAATAGGGAAATAGAAAATCTGGAGGATCAACAAAAAATGTCGCCCCTTCCATCACATTTAATGCCGCTTTGGCAACAGCATCCGCTGCCTGATTCGTATCCCTGTGACACCACTCTACAAATGCTTCCCAGTCACGGTTTAAACAACTCTGTATCTCCATGCATAGGTCTGAGTATGGGTGATTATCGTATTGTCCTGACGCCAAAGTCTCCACCAACTCCAAGCAATCGTTCTCGATCACAATCTTCTTGCATCCATTATCCCATGCTCTCTTGAGGGCCCACATAACTGCCCAAGCTTCTGCATAAAAACTATCCCCTGAACCCAAGTTACACATATATCCGCATAACACTTTCCCATCGTGATCCCGAGCCACTCCACCACAAGTTGCCTGCATTCCACCCCTCAAACTAGTACCGTCCACGTTCCACTTCACCACCCCCACATAAGGAGCTTGCCAGCCAGCATGATGATTAGCCTCAATGTTGAGCTCAGGTAATGGCCCTCCTGCCCAACGCGCCACCGCATGAGTCCTCGCGATCACCTGGTGATGCCCCACCGCTTTACCTTGGAATACGCCTGCATTCCTATTTAGCCAAAGGTGCCGACAAAGGATGGGGAACCAGATCGACCAGCGGATACCCATAATCCTGACTTCCTGTTTAATATTCCAGGCAATCCACCTATCCACCTCCTGAATAGAAAAGAAGTTTCTGCATAACTGAGGTGGTACTAGCAGCTTCCAACAATCTGCGGCTACTTTGCACTCTCTTAAAACATGAATCGTGTCCTCCTTTGGTGCTTCACAAGCAATGCACTCTTCTGTCCCTCGCAAATTCCTAGCGGATCTGCACACATTTGTCAACAGGCGACCCTTCATACATAGCCACAGGAAATGCTTGACCCGTTGAGGAACCCCCAGTTTCCAAATACGATGCCAAATGGTTCGCTGAGACTGCTGCCTACTAGGCCACAGCGAGTTGTAAGCAGATTTAATAGAAAACTCACCGTCTGTGGTCAATCTCCAAATGGGTCGATCCTCCCTGTTCACATTTGTCGGTGGATTCCTATCAAGAACATCAAGGATCCTACTGGGTAAGATGTGTACGATCTTATTCCACCTCCAACTCCCTGAATCAGATATGTACTTCTCTACATAATCGTCTCGCATACCCTGATCAATAGGCCCTAACGCGTATTGTTTGAGAGGCTGCAATCCTGGAACCCAGTAATATCCCAAAACTTTACCTTCTTTCCGTCTCCTAACTTCCATCCGATCCCGCTAAGAACCTGCTCCCACCCTTCCTTAATTCCTTTCCACACCTGAGAACCTTTCCTATTAACAGCAATATTAGGCAAAAGATCCGAACCACATTTGTACTTCTCACGGAGAAACTTGACCCACAGCGCATCCCTTCTGTTTATCAGACCCCACCCTAGCTTCATCATGAAAGCCTTATTCTGTTTTCGAGCAGATCTTATCCCGAGTCCCCCTTCCTCTTTACTCCGACAGACTTCATCCCAGGCGACTAAGTGCACTCTCTGGTTAGTTATTAAACTGCCCCAGAGGAATCTTCTATTCCTTTTATCAATCTCTTCACATGTGCTAGCTGGTAAAGTGGTAGATTGCATGGTGTACACCGGCCCCGCCAATGCAACCGACGTAATTAGGGTTTGTCTTTCTGTAAGGGAGAGACTACGAATTTTCCAATTAGAGAGGCGTTAGTCCATTTTATACAAAATATCCTGGTACGTTCTTTTAGAAACCTGCTTGTGTAATAAAGGAACCCTTATATACTTCCCTAGATCTGTAGTTGGGATGAATCCAAAAAAGTCACTAATCTCACGACGCCTAACTGAGTTCACATTCTCTGAAAAGAAGATACGAGACTTAGTTGGGCTCACTTTTTCTCCCGATGCAAGGCAAAAATCGTCCAAACAAGCTTTAACAACCCCTGCCTGGTCAGCACTGGCCTCAGCAAACAGGATAAGGTCATCTGCAAAGAACAAATGGGAGATTGATGTTCCCCTTCGAAAAAGACGAAAAGGGAGCCAACTTCCCTCTACCACGACTTGTTGAATAAGGTGGGCCAGCTTTTCCATAACTAGGACAAATAAGAAAGGGGACATTGGATCCCCTTGACGAAGGCCACGACCAGGATAAAAAATCGGTCCTCTACCTCCGTTCCACAAAACTTGCATGGACGCGGTTGAGAGACAAGCTTCCACTAACTCAATGAATTTAGATGGTAGATTCAACTCACGCAAGCACATCAGCACGAACTCCCATCTCACTTTGTCATAAGCCTTCTCCAAGTCGATCTTAATTGCCATAAACCCTTTCTTCTTCTTCTTATCTCTCATAGAGTGGATAATCTCTTGTGCTAGAATGATATTATCTGTACCTTGTCTACCTGGCACAAAGCTACATTGATTCGGGGCGACAATGCTGGGCATTACTTGCTTAAGACGGTTTGCAAGTATCTTAGTTACCACTTTGTAGATCACATTACATAAGCTGATAGGCTGGAAATCGCTGAAATATTGAGGATTATCTACTTTAGCGATTAACACAATATTCGTAGAATTAAAATTCTTAATTTCCTGAGGATAATCGAAGACTTTCTGTACCACCCTATTCACAGAGTCTCCAACTATCTCCCATTGGCTCTGATAAAATAGAGGGTTCAATCCATCAGGAACTGGAGCTTTTAAGGGCCCCATGCTAAACACTGCCTGTTTAACTTCCCGCAAATCAATTCTGCGTTCAAAGTCCTGAAGGACTTCCACACTCAACCTCGGGAATTGTCCTCCAAAACATATATTAATGCTAAAGTCCAATTCTTCACGATACAAATTTTGGAAGAAGACTGTACCTTCCTGACGTAACACATTCTGGTCATATACCCATTCACCATCTGGTCTCCTGAGAGCTTCAACCACTTTCCTACGCCTCCTACTATTAGTAACTGTATGAAAATACCGAGTGTTCTTGTCACTATTCTTATACCACTCACATCTAGATCGTTGGAGCCACATAATCTCTTCTTGAAGCAGAATTTTCTCAAGATCCTCCCATAAAGCATTCAACCTCGAAACTTGAGATGTTGTATGACTACTACGCCCGTTTTCTTTTTCTAACTGTGACATCAACTTTTGCTTCCTCTTGTTGATATTTCCAAACACCGAAACATTCCACTCTCTAACATCTTGCACAAAACGGTTCACATTCACATCCCACTCCTGACTGTCTCTCCACGCGTTTCTAACCAGCTCCTGAAAGTCGTCATGCATAACCCAAGGGGCGAAAAACCTGAAATAGCGATCCTGAGGCATTGTCTCCACGATGTTTCTCAATTTTAGAAGCAGGGGACTATGGTCCGATTTAAATCTCGGAAGATGAATTACTGTCGCGGAACTAAACGCCTCAAACCACAAGGGCTCCGCTAGAACCCGATCTATACGACTCCGAGATCTCCCCCTACTCCAAGTATAGTGGGGACCTTGAAAAGCTACCTCACTCAAATCATTGTTACTAACCCAATTCATAAACTCCTTATCGGCCCCCGTCTGCCTACCCAACGCTGATTTTCTCTCCCCTTCTCTTAACGTAGCATTCATATCACCCCCTACACACCAACGTCGAACTCCTGAACTTTTTATTACTTCGAGCTCCTGCCACAAAGTTTTCCGAAGAGTATTATTCGGATGACCGTATACAATCGAAAAGTCCCAAGAATACGATGTCCCTTTCTTGAATGAGCCATGCAAAACCTGAGTAAATTTCATTTTAACCTCAAATTCCATATCTTCATCCCAGAAGCACCATATTCCGCCACTAAATCCGTTTGTCTCCACTATTTCCACCTTCGCAAATCCCAGCCTGTGAGCCATTTTAATTGCTCGATCACCCTTTTGACGAGGTTCAAGAATAGCAAGGAAGCCGACGTTATACTTTTTGCGAAGTTCAACGATAAGCGGCACGAAAGCTCTCCCAATACCACGTGAATTCCAAACTATAATGTTTTTATCCATAAATAAATCAATAGTTTTCTGTTTGTCCATAACCAAGGGGCCCACAACCTGCAAAGCTCCTGACAACGAGTTGGAGTGTATGGAGAACATTCCACTACCCAACGCTCCTGGGTCCAGTAGTTTGTTGTCCTCATCCATATCCTCCTGAGGGAAGTTAACCATGCTTTTATCCCCCTCTCCATCTTGTTTAGTTGACTCCTTGAAGCAATCCTCTTCCTCCATGTTCACTACTAATTCTCCCATATTTTCTTGTTCTTTTCGCACTGCTTCCTCAGTACCAGAGCTTTCCTTATCCAACTTTTGTTTTGCTTTAATTATTAAATGTAAATCACTACGAGGGCCCAACCTATACTTTTCAACATCCACCTTAGTCAAACTATCCCTTTGCTTTTCAACATCCACCTTATTCAAACTTTCCTTTTGCTTTTCAACATCCACATTATTCAAACACGTGGGTCCCATCACACTTTCCATTTGCTTTTTATCCCCAATCTCTCCTTTCCGTCTGCTCCCAAAATCACGGTCTCTTTGCTCTTTTACCTTATCATTAACAGCACAAGATACGCGTTCTCCTTCATCTTCGGTTTCCAATCGCAATAATTTCGCCATCTCAAGAGGCGAGAATCTCGTGCCACGTCCCTCATTCCCTAATTGACGCCGAATTTCCCGCTTATCGTCCCTACCTTTCTTCCCACCGCCGACTTGCTTCGTGGACCTCCGTGGCCGTTGAACCAGCATCCATTCCCGAGTACTGCACCTCCGACGCCTCAGAATTTTTCCCTTCTTGTTGAGCCATTTTCTCCTTTTCCGCCACTGTCGATGTTTCTGATGATGTGCTGCTACCCATTGGCTTCATCCCCTTCTCCCTCGATGGCTCTCTGTGGGCGGTATGATTATTCGGACAATGATCACGATCATGCCCATAGCGACCACAACTTAGGCAAATTAAATGGATGCCCTCATATTGAATCCTTTGTTCTTCTCCATTTATGAATATAACCGGCGGTAGTGGAGCACTGAGATCGAGTTCGATGCAAAGCCAAGCAAAACGTCCTTTCTTCCTACGCAAAGTCGTCATATCAACCTTCAAAACTTTTCCAATCTGGGATCCTAAAACATAAAGAATACCTCTGTTGTAATAGTCAAGCGGCAGATTCGTTAGTCGTACCCAAGCAGCGATCCTCGTGATAGTTTCAACATGGGGTTTAAAATTCATCCTCCATGGTTGCACAGCAAGGTAATGATAAAAAATAAGCCATGGCCCTCCTGTTAGCGCGAGATCGTAATCCCTTTGATATGTAAATTTCACCACGAAGTACCCCGATCCCACGTCTATCGTTTCGGCCTCTCCTTCTCTTACCCATAGCTGTTGCACCTTCTTCTCTAGGTACTCTGGACTTATCATACGTCCCAGAAGCTTCACAATCAGAGCGTTCTTCCATCGTTCGGCAAGACGATCCCTTTCACTGGGAGGGATTAAGACGTTCGGGCCTTTGGGAGTCATTACCACCTGAACCCTGTTTTTCCAACGCCCATCACTCCACCAGTCCTCCTCTTCTTCCGCAGTCTCGTGTTCCTTGGCCACAGCCTCCTTGAAAGATTTCCAGCGTGCACCCGATACTCCATCGGACACCCCTTCTTCCCCCGGCATATTCCCCTCACCCATCCATTCCTCTAACCTGGGCACCAGGGACATAGCATTCGAAAAGCCACCTCCGTCCTCCTGTATTTTCTTCCCGCTCCTGACCATACCATCCCTCTCCTTCGGCGTCGGTGCCGAGTTCTCTCTCTCACGACTACGTTCGCGCTCTCTCTCACTCATATCTCTCACTGTAGGGGTATTATAAATACCCCACACAGCCCACTTCACCCACAGCACACATAACACACACAGGCAGCCAACCGAGAGAGAAGGAGAGCAGCAGGAGAGAGAGAGAGGGTGAGACGCTGGAGAGAAAGAAAGGAGGGATTTGGAAGGGAGTGTTTTCAGTCTAAGGTCATATTTTTGAGATTATTTAGGTAAGTAAAATATCTTATTTTCATAAAATTTCCTTCATGAAAGTTGTTCTAAATATTTTTCTCTTTCTAATGGTACCAATATTATGTTTATTAGAGAATATTTTGAGAATTTCATTTTTTGTACAGTTTAAGTTTTATTTGTAGAAGACTATGAAATTGTATATCTATTTTTATAACTATGATATGTGATATTAAATTTATTTTTATATACCTAGGATATTTATTACGAATTTTGTTATAATATATGATTTTTGATATTACTGTTTTGAATAAATAGTAATGATTAAATTGTTAAAATAATATTTAGCAAATTTATTACTATTGCTATTTCATGGTTTAATACATATATATATATAGTTGAGTATATATATTTGTTAAAAATATATATAGATATATATATAAATATATATATGTATATATATTTATGAGTATATATATAATAAAGAGTATTTGAAATAAATAATAAGTTTGTTTAAATAAATTATTTAAAGATATATAGAAAGTATTTAAATAATTATTTAAATAAAAAAATGTTTATAGATATAAATTTATATGGGTTCATTTATTTTTTAAAATTCATTTAAATCATTTTGGAAAATATTAAATGTATGCTTGATATTTTAATTAAATTAGTTTGTTTAATAAATTAAGGATTTATAATTTAAAAACTATTATATGTTTAAAATCCTAAACTTTAAATTAGTTATTAAAACTAAAGTGTGATAGTGTTAAATTGTGTAGATAAATTGTGAAAATTTATCGGTGTTGAGCACGAGGATCTCTGCTGTGATAGTGATATATTTGCTTGGCGAGAGGTAACCACTTTCCTCTCTTTGTACATGCTTGTAACATGTCTGTGAGTGATTTTAAATAATTGCGAAAAATGCTATTGATGTTCAATTTGCATAATGAAAATTATGTTGTTAGTGAAATTGTCTCGTGGGATCTATTTTTATAAAGAAAATGTAATTTTTTTATTGATGGCATTATTTTATAATTTGCCTTAAGGATTTGTAAAATTGCTCTTGATACATGACAGATATATTATGATATAAGAGGGAGTGGTGGATGTTGTTTTGATGGGAGGTTCTTTCAGAGGAAATAAGGGAGTGATTTTATTGTACAAAAAGAGGAAATAAGGTGGTAGGCTACCAGGTGTACACTGGTAAGTTCTTTTGGCCCAATTATGTTTAACAGGGCAATGACACCCCAATATTTTGTAAAGGGGGAACCCATGGTCCGTTCTTGTGCTCTGTGGATTTTGGTCGGTCCACATCACTTGATCGGAGAGCTTGAAATGTGTACTACCAGTTGCATGGGATAGTACTGGCCCATGGGTTCAGTCAGAGGAAATAAGGGTGGGGAGGAATAAGGAATATCAGATAAATGAATCTTATGCATTGAATTTTATGCAGTTATATGATGAGATAAGCATGAGATTATGATGTCATAATTGATAAATATTTATGTGGAATAAGTGACATCATGTTATATTATTTTTATTATAAAATGTTTATCCCACTTGACACCTCATGGGCACTTACTCGTATGCCCAATGAGATGGAACTGTTGGTTACGGAGACGTATGTCTCACTCTGTGGTTTAACATTTTTCAGGGAATAGTACTGGTGCTGGTACGTCGGGGAGAAATACATATGCTTAGATATCTTGATATATCTCTGTAAAGCCTCCTTGTCTATTTATGTGCTGATTGATGTATATTGCCATCTGTAGGGCTCATTGTGCAAAACTCTGATTTAAAATATTTATCATTTTAATTTTGAGGATTTATGACTAGAAAGTGAGCTGATTTAATTTTGAGGCTTTCTAGTTGATGATACTATATCGTGGACCCACAAACTATTTATTGTTATATGATGTTATCTGTTGGGTTTGAAAAGGAAAAAAGAAAAGAAAAATTTACATAGTCATGGTATTATAACCGGTTTGATTTGTCAAATGTAAATCAACCATGAGTAATATTATAATTTAGTCACTATTTGAGTTAAAGAAAGAGGACGTTACAAACTTCATGGGCATTCTGCAAATCAACATAGACTATAACAATTTTAATCTCAAAAAACTCCTTTCTACACATTTTTACAAACATCTCATGTGCACCAAAATGCATGCCAATTCATCAAGCCTATTAACTTCAAATTTTAAGATTATTTAAGCCACTATCATCCCTCCAACACACACAAAGACCACAAAACACCCAAAAAAAAATTATTAAAGCTCGGATGAGAGGAGTTTTCATACAGACCCCCCGCACCCATAACGTTTTAATAACAGTGACAAAAGAGGAGAAAGAGGAAATTACATGTTCTAGCAGTACCTCAACCTTCAATCGTAACCCACAAATGCGGTCAGGAAGGAGAAGAAAAAAAATAGGAACTCCCCTTTCTGTTTCTACGGTGGTCGGCGTCGACTAATAAGTGAAATAGAGAGAGTAGCATTTGAAATATGGAGTAAAGGAGGGAGACAACGATGGATGATCAATGACACGCACACATTGACGACGATGAAGACGAATGGAGGAGGATGACAGCTACAACGGATTTTGATGGAAGGAGTAGACTTGGCTGGCGGTTTTCAAGTTTGAAGTCCCGAACTTCTTCACTCTCCTTGCGTGCGTTTAACAATTTTGCCTAGGAAATATAAGATTATTTTGGGTACCATTAACAAATTTAACAAAAAAATTTCTTCGAAATAACCATTTGGAATCTTATAGAAACTGGGACTTGAGAAGTAAAAGTAAAAGTGGAAGCCTGAAAATTGTGTTTATGTTGGAGATCACTTCTCTAGGGAAGCCACTTACATGAAATTAGGGACACGATGTTAATACTTATACCCTTAGAGCAATCTGGCCTTCAATTACTGGATTAAAGGATATAATATTTTTTCTAAATTTTACTACAAAATGTTTCTAAGCTAGTTACCTAAACTAAAATGTTAATGCGTTTGATGTTGATAAATGATTGAGATGATGTGAAAATTTCTATTCATCTATTTCTTGTTAAGTACAACTTTTCATGTCCAAGGTAGGGGAAGAAAAAGAAGAACAAAACTCTTTACAAAGTGCAAAATTAAAAGATATCCCATTACAAAATTGTGTTGACCAATTTACAGTCAATCTTCTCTAATCTTCTCTGTCAACTAGCACTTGTCCAAAGAAGATGTAACGCTGAGGAAGACTTCTTCTCTGCAAGGAATAATAAGAGCACCTGTAATTGGATGGTCACATCCATACTCTTCTTCAGCTTGGCTTAATATATCTTGAAATGAAGGCCGATTTAAGTGAGATATAGGGATTACAAATCTCTTCATTTCTTCTCCAACGTATACCGCAAGATATCCCTTTGGTACTTCACTTGATTTTGAAGAAGCCATTTTTGTGGCATTTGAAGCTCTTCTTATCCCAGGCAAACGAAAACCCATTCTTGTTTTGTGTTTAAGAGAATAAGAAAGTGCCCAAATTTAGATGCTTGAGTATGTTGTTGTGGAGTTGTGTTACTTATGAAATGCAAGTGAGTGTATATATAGATGAGTGGATTTGTTTTCCTACAATAATTGGTTTGCGTGAGAGTTATTTGTGACAGTGCCTAATGGAAGACAAGGACTCTTATAGTTCACATGGATGTGTCTTATGTAACACCTCATATTTTCCCCCTATATGTTCATATGAGGTCATTTTTGAACCACTCGTGGGCCTTAAATATTAAAATTTGACTCAAATTGTGAACTTGGATTCTCAATAACGTAACAAAAACGGTGTTACTGTTCACGGGTCATTTTTTCAGATTTCTGGTTCAACTTTGAAAAATCATAATTAATTCTAGAAAAATCGAAATGGAGTGGTTCCAATTTCTAAATTTAGCTTATTAAGTGACCTATAGGGAAAAAGTACTCATTGGCCCTAAAACTTGTCCATTTGAATCAGTTTATTCCGAAACCATTTGTTGTCCAATTGGTCAATTCCAGTTTTTCCAGTTTTTACCTTAAACTTTGGAAATTCATATCTCTCAAAATACACATCCAAATTTCATAAACTTTATATCATTTTAAAGCTCAGGATGTTTAGTTTCTGACTGGAAAGTTTCAGCTCATTTGGAGCTCGTTTTATATTTTTCGTTGCCACGTGAAGCAGACTTATTTTTCAGGACCTTTGGAACCCCTTAACTTTGAAAACCAATTTTTGTGAAAATTCACCAAAACCTCTTTTTGGTTCCTTAACTCTTCTTAAACATGCATGACTATTCCCTTACCATTCCTTGTTGGTTTTAGTCAATTTTTAGGCATGCATCATCACACATTCACGTGGTACCTTGTATAGAGGTTTAAAGTTACAACCACAACAATCAAAAACTTCAAGAGAGTTAACACTCAAATATTTACACAAAAACCATGCAAGCAAGGAGCAACTTCTTCATGCATCAATAAATTTCTTCTTACCCGCTTGTGCTTCCACCTACATGGTTAGTTGGTGGATAATGAGATTTATGCAAATCCCAATAACAAAACTAACTAATAAAAAACATTGTGAATGAGCATATTATAAATTTAAACAAGTGTATGAGCATACAATATGTGACATTTCAAACTACAATTTATGAATGCATATGGCCATAGCATCAAAGTCACAGTTCGTACACAAACCATCCACTTCAATCATCACAAAATCATGCATCATTCACAACCAAGTTTCATAAAACATAAGTGAGGATTAGTAGTCTTGCTACCTTTAGCTTTGCTTTCCTTTTTACTTGAACTTCAAAGTTCTCTTGGATCCCTTCCAAGTGTGCTCTTGAGGGTCTCAAATCCCTAAAGATCATGGCATAATTTTCATATGAACATACAACCATCAATATGCCATAAAACTTACAAAAACGTAACATTGCCCCCTTTAACTTTTCAAGAACCCTAAAGGTTCAAAACTTGGTTTTATGGTCCCTTAAGCTTCTAAAATCCCTTCCTTATTTTTACCCTATACAAAACATCATTTTAGAGCCATTGGAAGCATTAGAATCATCAAAATCCCACTCCCTCTATTTCTTATAAATTTTCAAAAAAACAGAACAAAAGAGAGGGTTTGGATTTTTCAACTTTTCTTTCCACATAGTCCTCTATTCTTGCTTCCAAAACATGATTCAAGCATCATATGACTCAAACACCTCCTTTCCCCTTTCCATCCCAAACTGGACAGCACCCACCTTCTAGCTTTAGGGTTTCAAAAATTCTTACATCAACACAAACAACCAACACCACACACCAAACTACTCTTTACTACTCAAGAAAGGACTTGCAACCTTTTACTACCTCAAAAGTCTTCTCTTTTTTCATTTTCCAACCTTGAAACTAGGGCTGAGCAAATGACTCGGAACCCGCTAGGCCCGCCCAAAAATTTTTCCGTTTGGGCCCACCCGAAAACGGCCCGTCACCGGGGGGCTTAAACGGGACGGATTGTTGCATTAAACGGGGCGGGCAACGGGCATACTCTCGGCTACCCGTTCCCGCCTGTATATTTATATATATATTTTGTTTATTTTTTATATATATAGTTTTCGTTGTTCATCTAGTTGTTGTAAGTTACTTTGGTTTGTTTGGCAAAGGTATATAGAATTACTATTAGGTCTAAGGTTCGAATCCTCGCTGCCCCATGTGAGGATATAATTTTTTTCTATATCACCTATTCACCTCTACTCATCGTATCCTTCCAATTAGGGCTGAGCAAAAAAACCTGGACCCGCCATACCCGCCCGCAACCCGTACAAATGAACCCGTTTAAACCCGCCCATTGTGAACCCGTAACGGGCGGGTCCAAAATGGGCGGGTAAGGACTTAAACGGGGCGGGGTGCGGGTGCACCCACGGGGTGCCCACGCCCCGCCCGTTCAATAAATTAAAAAAAGAAGTCTTTACTCTTTAGTGGCAGGCAGAAGCAGACACGGCACACGCGCAACGCAGCACGCAGGCGAGGGGTCATTGCTTCAGACTTCAGTCAGTGATCAGTCTCTCTATGTCTCATCTCCCAGTCTCTACTCTCTCTATCTCTCACAGTCTCGCTCGTCGCTCTCGACTCTCAGACCTCAGTCTCTCACTCTCTCAGTCAGTGCCCTAGCATCGCCGTCGCCCGTCACCTCCCTCT
>JANTPZ010102806.1:0-11087 GCA_025593235.1 Vachellia pachyceras
AGGTGCCATTAATAAACAGGGATGGGAACAAAGTGCTCTAGCAAACGAAATTTGTCCGCGATTTTGAAAAGCGATGGCTTCACGCGATCAGAGCGAACAATCAAAGCTACGGTGGCGGCTTTAGGCGACCACAACGACGGCGACTGGCAAACAAAGCGTCGACGACTCCTTCAGGCGAGCAGAGTCACAGCGACTGGCGAGCAAAGCGTCGGCGACTCCTTAGGCGAGCAGAGCCACAGGGACCGAAGAGAAAAGGCAGTTCCATGATTTTCAAATGGAATATTCTGACTTCAAAGCTCAGTTTTCAGAACCTTGCATAAGGGCAAATTCGACTTTTCACATTACCAATGTATGACAAAATGGTCCCATGGAACCTGAGAATAAATGTCAGAAAGTTTGGGATCATTTTGTGATAAAACCTCTTCTTTGGGACTTCAGGGTCATTTTCCCAAAAAAAAAAAGATGCTAATATAATATTTTTCATGAATTAATTTGTTAAAGTGCATTGACAGAAATTTTGGGAATATAGTACAAGTCACAATGTTAATAATTTATAGGTAGTATGGCTAACCAAATATTTGTAGGGTATGATGTAATTTTAATAACTAAGTTTTTTGCTCCTTTAGCATAATTAAGTTTGGAGAGTGTAAAAGTATACATAATTTTTTTTTAAAAAAAAACTGTACAGTTTTAGCAATTATGTCAAATTACGTCCGTTATAAAATTAGATGAAGAGCAAGTGGGTCCCAAATGAAAAATATGGACATTTAAATCAACTTAATAGAATTGTTAAAATTACTCCATTTTTAAAAGATTGCATTTATTTTTTATGCATACAAGTATTCTTTAGACGATGACACATTGGTCATATTTGCTGTAGTATTAGAAAAGCACATTCATGTAAAGACAAAACTCCTCTCACAATCAGGTCAAATTCTTTATATTTATTAAGTCAAATTTTCTAATCACATCATGTAACTCATTTTTGAAATATTATTAGTTTTAACTATAAGGAACTTGATCTTGTGTATGGTTCCATCAAAAAATACTTTACCGTACTAGATATACTTGGAAAAAAAATATTTCAGAATGTTGAATGTTACTATTAACTTTGTTTCTCTATAATTAATTGTTCAACATTACTACTTTTTTTATTTTGTCACTTGCAAAATTACGTAAATTGAAAATATCTAAAATTATCAATTTTCAATATAACTTCCAATAATGTGAATCACACCGTTGTTATGATTAATATTAGTTGTATGTTATCTATATTTATCATACATTTATACAGGTAATTGGGAACTTCAAATCCTAAGAAAATATTTTTTATTGTCTAAAAAAATACACACACACACATTTAAGATGTATACACAATTTTATATGTGAATTCTTTTTAATTTTCTAATTTATGTTAAACCATTGATTTTTTTTAAATTTGAAAATTTCCTATTAAAAAATAACCTCTTTTAATTTCAACATGTCCGTAAAACAACAATGATTTCTTCAATTTATTCTTTATTTCTCTGTAACCAATAGACCGGACGAACTTGATATTATTTAGTTATAGCTATTGTTAAACCCTATTATTTAGAAAGGAAAACTTAATATAAGAGTAATTGAGTGTAAGATAAAAAATTGCATCACCCTATCTTATGTGTCAAATACTATAAAACACTTTGCTTTCCTTCCCTTCAACTTTCAAAATAAATCCTACCAAATCAAACATTTATTTACAGTTGTTATATGTGCGCCACACACATGTTTTCACTCCAAGAGTCCTTGTTCTTTAACTTCCAATTTTATATCAATTTTTTTGCTTTTACTGTATAGAATACTTTTCAAAGACCAAATTAAAAATTTTGTTGTTTTAAGTTGATTTATTGAAAAAATAAAAAATTATGAAAATATGTTAAAAAATTGTGAGCTCGGGTTGAAAATTTTGGGAGGGAATACACAGCTTTATTTTACCATTTCATTTATTGTACTCATAATATTTGGACATCCTCTTACCTCTCACTATAAATCATGTGGTTATTAGTGAAAACAATTTTCATATGATGCAATAATTGAAATTGCTATTCATAATATTTTTTATTTTAACTTTTTTTAATTGTAACTTAATTTTGATAATTAATATGTCTTAAATTATAAATTTATTACTTTACCTTAAAAAAAGCAACATTTAGTTAAATTGGCCTAAAAATCCATAGGCCGGCCTAAGCCCATTAGTTTAAGGGACTCGCTTCAAAATAGAGCCCTTTATGTTAGTTAGGTCTACATGGGCTGGTTAGTTTAGGCCCAAGCCAGTCAAGCGTTGCGGCGGCCCGTTTTCCCACCTCTATGTACCTGGTGTCCTCTATCCTTTATAGTCTCTCTATCTCTCTCTTCCTCTTCTCTATTTGCTCTCTTCTCCATTTTCGCTTTCCTATCTTGCATTATTGGGAAGATTATAAGGAAGTTAATAAACCGATATATTTATTATTTTTCTTCAAATCAATTTGCTTGACTTATAAGCTAATCAGGGCTAAGCAAGTGACCTGGAACACGCTAGACCCTCTCGAACTCGCCTGAGAATTTTCCCATTTGGCCCAGCCAATAATGGCCAATCGCGGGCGGGCCTAAACGGGATAGGCTCTGCACTTAAACGGTTAGGCTACGGGCACACCCTCGGGCTGCCCGTGCCTGCCCATGTATATTTATATATTTTTGTTATATTATTTTATATATATATATATATATATTTTTCACCTAGACACTAATAGCTTCTTTGGCTTGTTTGGCAAAGGCATATGTTTAATGCCATGCGTCCAAAGTTCAATACTTAGCAACAGCCTGACTCTGAAATCAGAAGCCCCAATTCCCAAATCCCCTTTTGCTCAAAAGCTTCCTAACTCCTGAGTGCTCTCTGTCTCTAGGCGAGGATGGCACTCTCGGAGCCAATCCCTTCGCTGATGCTGATCCAGGTGAGGATGGAGTTGAGCATGTCTCTTCTAAAGCTCGGCTAAGGAAGACGATTGGACCATGGCTTGTCGCTGATGCTGATCCAGGCGAGGACGATGAGAACCCGAGGAAGACGACTAGAATCGTCCTTGCGCACAATGATGTAACCATATTAGTAAAGCTTCCAACGCATTCATTAGAGAAGTTTGGCGCCTAGATGCTCATCTCTCACCTAACCCAAGCTTGTCGGCATACTGGAGGATGATGAGTGATGTCAGTGCTAGGTTATGCGTCTTACCCAGCCGTCAGCACTAGTTACGTCCCTGGTAAATCATATCTGTTTGATTTTTGAGAGTCTTAGTCCTCGTTGCATCCTTCACCAAATCGCCAAGTTCGTGCCTTTTCATCACCTCGTCGCATCCTCACCATTTCATCTCTGGCTTTCCCAAGCAGGTCGTATTCTACTTTTTTTTTTTTTGCATATAATGCTTATTCCTTGCCCAGTTGCCTCTTTCTGGATTTAGTCTCTGGATCTTTGTATCTATGACTGTGTTACTCCTTCAACTTCATTCCTTCCTTCTTTCCCATAATTCTTGAGCTTTTGCCTTCTGTGCTTCTGGTTAGATCCTTGAGCTTGTGCCTCTTGTGCTTATGGTGCCATCACCTAAAAGATCTGAAGAGAGGAAAAAAAACAGGCTGCCCGTTAACCACCGAACCTGGCGGGTTTCAGGGCAGCCCGTTTAGAATGGGTTAAATGGGCTGTGATCGGGTTTGGGCTAAACGGGCGGGCTACGGGTTGACCATTGGGCCAACCCGTTCCGCCCGTTGCTATGCCCTAAAGCTAATATATAATCTAATGATAGCATAAGTATTTTAGAATATATATTATCATTAAGCAATCCATTCATCATTTTAAATTTTTCCAAAAAAGTTAAATGACTCTTATATTAAAGATAAGGGATAAGACTATTATTTTCCTCTTCAATTTTTTTTTTCATTTTTGGTCAAGTCTTGTACGACAACTCCCATGCAAAGAGATTCCTTTGCCAAAAAATCTGAAACAGTATCTATTGATAACAGCCATATCACTTCTCTAACCCATTCTCATAACGTGCTGCAACTCTTTGGTCAAGTCTAAATTCTCATTCAGGTCAAAACGGTCTAACTTAATCAACTTGAACTCCTCAACTATGAGTTACGAAAGATTTTAACATTCCGAAAAGCAAGACCCCATGCTCGCCTGTGTCGAGACATAATGCATCCCCATAGCTCAACCATCAAACTATCGGGTTTGGGTTCTCTCAATTTTCTTCTTAGAATCTCATACTCACCATTTGTTGAAAAATTGTTTGTTCACATTTATTATTTTATAAATTATTATTATCGATAGTGTTGAAGCACAAAATAAGTCCAATATAAGAAAGCCCAAATAAAGTCCAATACGTAAATAGTGTTGAAGCACACAATAAGCCCAATATAAGAAAGCTGCTCTTGTTATTTTCTTAAGTTGAATCTATGAACCATATCTACATGATTTGGGAACATTTTTGTGTTTAAATTTATTTTTGGCGAAGTATGAGTTGGAACATAAGGAAGAAGTTTCCGACAAATACAAGCAAGAAGAAGAATAATTTTTTTCAATTTTTTTGTTTGTTGAGTTGGAAAAAATTTAATTGGATACCACATGAGCAAGCAACATCAGCAAAATGTTTGGCTTAGTTAGAGTTCCGTTAACTCGGGGTGAAATTGACATGAAATAAAACTTCCTGCGCACTTTTGAGACTAAAAAAAATTCTTAAACCCTTAGCACTATATGAACAATATTAGAAAATATAGATCAAGATAGTTCCATGGATTTCAGGTTTTAGCTTTGGCAAGGTTGAATGATGGAGATGGTCTCCGTTGGGTGAAAAAATTGATAAAGGCTCTCCACAATCAAGTAGGTTTATAATTGGTGGTCATGTAGATAAAGTATTTAGTGTGTATGATTTTAAGACCATTTTGTTTAATTTTTTATTCACTCACACATAGACACACATTTCTATCTATTGACATCTCAGTTTTTGGAATTCGGTGTGGCAGTTACTTTTACCGTGTGTGGTAAACCGCCATTACATATTGGCTATTACTGATTGTCTTGAGAAAAAAGTGGTTATTTATGATTCCATGAATGGTGGGAGGCACAAAGCAGATGCAATGAAAGTGGTACGAATTCTCGCTAAAACTATCATGTAGCTGATATAATACTTTTTGGTTTCACCTTTACAAATCATGTGTTGAATTGGATCCAATAATTTTCACCCAGGGAAATTGGCTGCGGTGGGTTTGTGCCATTGTACTTGGTTATGAGGATTCACACTCATGGGATTTTATTTACCCAAAGGATATTCCCCAGCAAGATAATGGGTATTGGCATATTTTGATTTTACGCGCGCACACTGATCGTCTACAATGTTGTTTGATGCAAGTTTTATGTAGTTAACCTTATTTATTGCTTTATCTTATTGTCATGAAATCCCTCACTGATGCAGCCATGATTGTGGTGTGTTCGTACTGACATATATGGCCTCCATTATATTGTGCAGCTCGGTTGTACCTTTTTCTACAGTGAGCCAACATGAACACCATCTTAATAAATCAATATTACATATAAACAGTATAAGGAGCTGCAATTGATCCCCATAATAAAATGTCTAAGGTCCATTGGGTCAGCATTGAAGGAGCCCAAAGTTTCACTAGCCTCATGTATCTCCATTGGTCCCACACATTCACCCGCCAGCACGTTATGCATCTCCGTTAGTCTCACGCGTTCATCTGCCTGCGTGTCATTCATGCCCATTGGTCCCACACTTTCATCAGTCTATGCCTGGACATTTTGCCCGTTGAACTCGTCTGTCAACATATCCTCATCTGATCCCAACTGTTCTTCCCCAGGTGTCAGCAATAGGACAACTCCCTTAGTCAATTTGACAGCCTTTTGATCATTTCTTGAGCGTTTCTCAGCTCTTCTAAGTCTAGCACGCGGCATTTCCTCACCTAGTACCCTTTGCTCCACTATATCTGTCCCATCCGTACATCTGCGCCGTGCCGCAGCTACGCCCTTTTTCAGTGCCCTGTGAAAGTGTTTTGCGTTTGAAATGAAGATGTCTGCCTCTGTAAATTTTTTTTTTCAATTTGCCTTTTTCACATTTTTATGGAGTATACTATTGAAAACAAAAAAAATTAATGCCAAAAAATAACACTTATTTTAATTCAAAAAAACTACTTATACACAGAGAACATGCAAACAATTTGATTTAGAAATGGAAACAATGTCTTATCAAAATAAAAACAAGAGAAGAAACAAAATTTGAAAATAAAAAGTAAATACATGTAATAAGACAGACAAGATTTTAGAAAACGAATTAATATTTGATTTATAAACTAGAATAATTTTTTCCCTAAATCTTCCAAACAAATTTGAAAAAACAAAACATGCTGCAAAAAATAATTTTACAAGCCTAAACGTGCCGACTCATTTAAAGCCGACTCCTTTTCTAGGATCAGAATCACAAGCCCAGTCTTTATCCCATATTCCAAAGAACTTGCACATAACCAACACGTCCATCCCCATAAGAATATTTTTATGTTAAGTGATTATTAAAGATACAAAAGATGTTCGCATTTATTACTACTACTAAAGATACAAAAACATTTCAACATTTACTACACACATTAATGGTCTAACCCTTAATTCTATCTTCATCATATTGATGAAGGCGTTTTAACCCTTCAAGGGTGACCTTATCAATAAGACGTGTTCTTGTGTCAAAAGTATAGGGACTTGCATCGCCGTTTCTCAGCTTGGTAGCCTGTGTTGCTAAATAATCGGTACAACGGTTGGCTCCTTGAAAGATATGGAAGATTTGCTATACACATTAAAAGTAGTGCTTCCATCTTTGGTTATGCTGACTTATTATATATTGCCACGTTAGGGCTTATCTTGCATACTCTGATTTATTTTGATCAAATGGTGCAACAATTGTAAATGTTTGCATTGAACTTCTGTTGGTCTAATGTACAATGATAGATACGATAATGCTTATATGAGGATTATAATTCAACCATTTATTAATTAATGATATTAAGAAAATGATTTTTACATGTAAAATCTGCACAAAATTGTTCCTAAACATTCAAAATTTCAAATCCGTAATACTCCCTCCCTTTTTTTAATTAATTCACACATATCAATGAAAGCAATTAAAACATAAAACGTGTTATAGAATTTAAATGATATTATTTTCCACTCTCGCCACCCTTGTTAAATATGGGTATATATAAAAATATTTAATGCTTATTAAAACAGTCAAAAGCTTTTATAAAAAATTAAAGAAATCTTTCAGAGAGACTCCTGTAAAAGGGACAAGAGGGAGCATACAGTAAGGGTATGATGGTTAAAAAAGACTTAAGGTGCAAATTTATCATATAAGTTTTGAGATATAATGTAGCAATATTATTTTATCTTGTTAAAAATTTGATGTTAATCGTTAACACTTTAAGGAAATTATTACATACTTATCCAAAATGTCATAAAGTCAATCAAAATAAACTAATTAAAAACATTCATTAAGAGAAACAATTATTCCATTTTAACACTTTTAAAGTAAATTTATTTATGCAAAAAACACCTTCAAGGGAAAACTTTCCCAACAAATTTTTACATTGATCTAAAAAAGTACACACAGAATGGCATGGTATGATTGATATCTATTTGATTGGAACATCCACACATGCATGATTATTGATGCATGGTACTAATTGTTTTATCCAAATGTTAAATAATTCAATTAGAAATTAATATATATTTTGAAAAAGAATCAAAATCAATCAAAGAATAGTTGACGGACCAAACACATCTAAAATAATACAAAAAACATATTGAAATCAGTAAAAAGATCTAGAAATCCATAAAATCATTTCGGAATCTGTAAACCCTTTCTCCTAATGGATTTCCAAACACATACCAAATTTTTGCTGAAGGAAGCGCCCACATATAGCATTTTATTATTGATCCTGACAGTCCTTTTCAAAAAAGATAAAAAGCAATTTTGAACCTTTGCAGTTTTTAAAATTTTACATGTATCAAATAAGGTTGTGAAGTAGAGTGAAAAATACAAATAGTTACACTAAAACATTAACTACAGAGTAAAATTAATAAATAAGCATTCATTAATCTTTAAATGATTTGTATTATAAACGAAACAATTCTTTTGAAAGTGAAGTATATTGGACCAAAGGGAATACGACTATAAGTGTTTTCTAAAATAATTCATATGCACCAATACAGCCAATTCAAAATTGTAAGAATGGACCTATACAACAAGAATAAGGACAATTGTACAAGAGGCTAAGATGCAAAAATACTTAATTTTTTTAATCAAAAAAGTGTTCACATTATATGCTTTTCGGAAATGTTAAAATACCAATAAACAATCAAAATAGGTGTAAAAATGTCAAAACCGTTAAATATAACATATCACTGTTACTTTTTATTGCTGAGGCCCTAAAATTTTTTTCACACATTTAATTGTGTCACATCATAAATGTTTATAACTGAATGTCCAGGTACAGGAGGAGCTGGAGGGGATGGCATCTGTTCCACAAGAAAATGTTATAGCCCATACTTCTGATCTAGATTTATAACTTCCTTAATGCAATCAAAAATTGATGAATCCTCTTATTCTTCCCAAGCACGCCACTCTACAACAACATCAGTCCAAACTGACAACAACTGCATCACTTTAAGTTCATGAATCAAATGATCTCCAGTAATAGACACAACATAATGAATCGAAGCAATGTTGACAGATCTTCTATGCATGATAAAGGGGTAGAATGCTGCCCTTGTTGATCCTTTTTTGATTCAAACATGATAAGACATTTTTTAATGAAAGCTAAAGAATGTTAAAATATGATGCAAAGGATTCGATTTAGGAAGGGTTTCCATCATCAAACAACAATAGAGAAGTCTAATCAGTTCATAACATATCGCATAAAAAATTATAAAAACTCTGCATTTAAGATGGGGCATATGGCCAAGCACAAATGAACCCTGTAAGAAAGTATGAAAATATTTGAGTACTTTCAAGAACAAAAAGAAAGTCTTGGCAACATTAAGTGATATCAACAGTAATATAAGGTTTAGGGCATCAACCTTGCTACTTAAAACAAGCTTAAAGAGTGATGTTGCTTGTAGATCCCCCCACACTTCATCCTTGATGTGAATCTTCGCCTGAAGGTTGAATCGGAGATTTTTCTTGTGCTTGGAGCGGAAGTCGCAGAATCAGATTTGGCCTGATAGATGGAAGTCGGTAGGAACTTTAAAGTTAAGCATATTCGCCCTGGAGCAATTTCAAGAAAGTGACCCTTGGGAAGGGACCTATTTGTCATTTAACAAAAGACCAATGGCATAAAGGTCTTTCAGTGTTAAAAGTAAGGGTAAAATGATAATTTTGAAAAATAGAGAAAGTAAGGGCAAAATGGTAATTATGAGAATATGGAAGGGCATTTTGGTCATTTAACAAGTCAAAGTCAAAAGTCAACTATTGATAAAAAATTTACAGATGCCCAATAGACAGGGCTTGACTCGCGGAGCACAATCGTGATTCACGGATATTCTAGATTCAGACTGGATTTCTGTCTATATAATTTTGAAGGGAAAAAATGGGGAAATAATTATTTAAGGTATCAGGAGCCATCAATTTAGACAAAAATATGGAAAAATCCAATGAATTTTATAGTATTTAATAAAATTATTATCTAACGTACAATTAAGGTAATTTTCCTGAAATATTTAATAACGTACAATTAATAAAATTATTATTTCGGGAAAAAGACCTGAAAATCCCCAAAATATAATTATTTCAAAAATTAATTTTGGACAATCTAGAGGGCATTTTGGAAAAAGGAAAAGGGATGGAGAATCAGTAAAAAATGTAGCATTTTTTAAGGCCCTAAAATAATTTTGCTCTCCGATTGCTCGTTTTCAGGGATTTTGGAAAGTATAAAATAATCTTGTAAAATTTGAGGAAGTCAAGGGTATTTTGGGAATAATAAATTTTACATATTCAAGAGGAAAATATGAAGATTAAATGAGGAAGAAAATATCTCCAGAAAAGTAGAAAAAGATTTACCAGAATAAAGTTATGTTTACCGGTAAAAAGTGCAATCGGTAAAGTAAGCGAATGGGATCCAGTTTGGTTAATGAAAACAGATTTTTACCATCAAATTACAGCCATCATGAAACCCTTTTACCACCCAATGAGAAACAAGCATGTGTTGTATATGTGGTGCAATTTTAAGCCCTTAGATTAAAGCTTAATAAGTAAGCTTTCATCTTAGCCCTTTATTATTTATCAAGGGATTAATAAAACAGAAATTTTCCCTTCTTCCTCCTCATTTTGGCCTTGAGTTTGCAGCTGGAAAATTGGAGAAACAAGACTCCATCCTTGAGAGCTAAGAGGAGGAACAAGCTTCATAAAACTCAAGGTAAAAGTCTAATCAACCAACATTTTGTTGATGCTTGAAACTCCCTCTTTCTTTCTATGGACTTGAAATCTTGGATAAGCTTCTCTTTCTCAAGATCCAAGATTGGTGTTCTTGAGATCAAAAGTGGGAAAGAGAGGGAGTTAGAGCTAATACTTAGGTCCAAGATTAGGTGCAAAATGTTCCTAAGGGGTTATGCTGCCAAAATTTTTATGGAATGAAGGAGAGTTGAATTTAAGTCATACTATCCATGGGAATGAGTTTAGAAACAAGAAAATGATGATAGATACCATGGAAACTTGAAAAAGAATCACTTTCTTTCCACTTGTGAATTTTCGTGCAAATCTGGAAAGTGGACAAAGGAGTGTTGTTTTGATGATTTTAATGTTTCCAATGGATTTTAAGTACTCTAAGGTTTATGTAATTCAAGGGGAAGTTTAAAGGAGTTTTACATTGATTTTTATATTGGTAATGACTTGTTTTAAATGGCCATAATGTTATGAATTGTGTAGGCAAGAGTTTGGTGCAAGGGATTAATTTTCCAAATGGTCAAGAAAGCATTCAAGCTAAAGGAAAATTAAGAGCTAAAGGTAGCAAAACCATCTAACCCTAATCTA